>JAPYYJ010001478.1:0-14105 GCA_028533885.1 Nasua narica | reverse complement strand
CTTTCTCCATACACACTAAGAGACTGGAACAAACATTGGCGTTATTTCAAATAGCTTAAGGCAGTACTGCTAAGATTATGACCCCAACCACCTTAAGTTCCTGTCTGGGAAAGCTAAATGCTGCTAAAAATGTAATACCCCATCTTTCTCTCTTTTTAGAAGCATTGACTTAAAAAATGAACAAACAAGGAAAAACTAACAACCCCACCTACAATTGCAAATCCTTCTGTTACTTTGAGATGTGTATCTCTTACAACCTAAGACTGTCTTTCTCAAGGACCTGAAAGCCATTCTTTTGGAATGGAATCATCAGGAGGAATAGGACCCTTGTCTTCTACTCTCTGTGGTAAGGAAGGCACCTTTAATACCTTTATTAGGTGCCAGTTGGCAGACACAGATGCCCCTAATCACATTGAAATCAACCAATGTCTTACATGCTTTTTGTAACTTTTCACTTCCCTGACACTACTTGAGCTCCTCACTTGTTCTCCCTTCCTACTTTTTCATTTTCCCTTTGTAATGCCCAGATACCTCTACACAGATCATATTTGAGCTCAGGTTACAGTGGGGTCTGTCCCCTACTTCAGTGGGACTACTAAATAAAATATATTTTTAGTGCCTTTAATTAGTGTCTGGCTTTTTTTTTCAATAATCAGAGATTGTTTTACCCTGAGGTCAGTCTATTCTAAGGAGGTGCCTTAATATGGATTTATATGCTGGTTTGGGCTGAGGTGAGTCAAAGTTGAGGGGCCTAGGAAAAGGAGAGAAACTTAGTTTGATCCAGTAAGACTAAAGGGCATTTTGTTCTGATTTATCAATGGAGACAAACATTTCAGCTAATCACTCATGGACAAAGAATGTGAATTTGGAGGTCCTCTGTTTTGTCATAGGTAAACAATAAGGACATCTTTAAGTCTTATTCATGCCATGGAGAAAGTGTAGTCCTTTGCAATAAGCCAATTATCAGAACACAAAAAATGTGGGGGGAATTTATTAACTGTTGCTGTTTTCCAGGAGCATAGAGCTCAGGTAACATTCACCATTGTCAGTGGGAATACATTGCAGGACATCCACTTTTGTTCAGGAATTAAAAAAAAAAAAAAAACCCAGTTTGGTGATATGTAAGTTATTTGCTGAATGATGGAATAAGCCAGATAGATGTTGCTTGGGTGGAAAATATTAGCCTATGATGATACTGATTAATGCTTGGGTAAGGAATATCAAGTTCAGCCTTCCTATAACAATGTATTTTTTAAAGTGAGAGAACTAAGAAATGTGGGTGGCAATGGTAAGTTTTACCTGAGCTCTGGTGCTTCTAGAAAACAGAAAGGTTAAGAAATTTCCCCAGCTTTTGTGTTCCAGTAAATTGCTTACTCTGAAGAAGCCCTTCACTATATGACTTAGATAGAACTCACTGACACCCTCTTGTTTACATATGACAAGGTCAGACACAGACCTTCCAACTTCTCATTCTTTGCCTCATAATTGATTAGCTGAACTGTTTTGTCACCACTGATCAATGGGAACAAAATGCTTATTCATCAAATTTTGGTTAAGATTCTGTATTTCCCAGTATGGTGCTGGCACAAAAACACATAGATCAATGGAACAGAATAGAGAGCCCAGAAACAGACACTCAACTCTATGGTCAACTAATCTTCGACAAAGCAGAAAAGAATGTCCAATAAAAAAAAGACAGTCTCTTCAATAAATGGTGTTGGAAAAACTGGACAGCCACATGCAGAATAATGAAACTGGACCATTTCCTTACACCACACACAAAAACAGACTCAAAATGGATCAAAGACCTCAATGTGAGACAGTACTCCATCAAAATCATGGAGGAGAACACAGGCAGCAACCTCTTCAACCTCAGCCACAGCAAACTCTTCCTAGAAACTTCACCAAAGGCAAGGGAAACAAAAGTGAAAATGAACTATTGAGACTTCATCAAGATCAAAAGCTTTTGCACAGCAAAGGAAACAGTCAACAAAGCCAAAAGACAACTGACAGAGTGGGAGAAGATATTCACAAATGACATATCAGATAAAGGGCTAGTATCCAAAATCTATAAAGAACTTATCAAACTCAACATCCGAAGGACAAATAATCCAATCGAGAAATGGGCAGAAGACATGAAAAAACATTTCTGCAAAGAAGACATCCAGGTGGCCAATAGACACATGAAAAAATGCTCAACATCACTCAGCATCAGGGAAATACAAATCAAAACCACAATGAGATACCACCTGACACCAGTCAGAATGGCTAAAATTAGCATGTTAGGGAATGACAGGTGTTGGCAAGGATGCAGAGAAAGGGAAACCCTCCTACACTGTTGGTGGGAATGCAAGCTGATGCAGCCACTCTGGAGAACAGTATGGAGGTTCCTCAAAATTTGAAAATAGATCTACCCTATGACCCAGCAATCACACTACTGGGTATTTACCCTAAAGATACAAATGTAGTGATCTGAAGGGGCACATGCAGCTGAATGTTTATAGCAGCAATGTGCACAATAACCAAACTATGGAAAGAACCTAGATGAATAAGAACTGATATATATATATATATATATATATATATATATATATATATATATATACACACACACACACACACACATACATACATACACACAATGGATACTATTGGATACTATGCAGCCATCAAAAGAAATGAAATCTTGCCATTTGCTATGACCTGGATAGAACTAGAGGGTGTTATGCTGAGCGAAATAAATCAATCAGAGAAAGACAATTATCATATGATCTCTATGATATGAGGAATTTGAGAGGCAGGGCAGGGTTTCTAGGGGGTAGGAAAGGAAAAAATGAAACAAGATGAGATCAGGGGGGAGACAAACCATAAGACTCTTAATCTCACGAAACAAACTGAGGTTTGCTGAGGGATGGGAGTGTAGGAATAGGGTAGCTGGGTTATGGACATTGGGGAGGGTATGTGCTATGGTGAGTGATGTGAAATGTGTAAGCCTGATGATTCACAGACCTGCACCCCTGGGGCAAATAATACATTATTTGTTTATTAAAAAATGATTCTTTCTCCCAGATCCCTGAACTTGACCCATCCTCAAGCAGCTGGCATACAGCCTTCTAAACCAGATAAAACATGCTGCCTTAGGATAAAACATTTACTGATCTGATAGTATCATCCTTTCATCCCACTTCTCCACGCCCAGTTTTTAACTCAGCTTACTCCTGTATAAAAGAAAAATCCTTTTTGCCTAACTCTTGAGACTTGTAGATCTTATGGTCACAGTGTTCCTCCTATTTCAATAGTTTATTTTTCCCTTACACTAATGCTTTTGTAAAAAGTCTCTCCTTTCTAGTCCAGAAATGGTTTTTATTTCGTGGTATCTAGAGAGATAGACAGGGAACAGATCACAGAGCCTTGCCACTCCAGAGCAATAGTAAAGCACTAAAAGTTTGATAAGAGAAATATGAGATCAGATTTGCATTATGAAAAATACTTCAAGCCTAAGGGATGAGAAGGGATTTCTGTCTTGGCCCTTTGTTTGGTTCGTGGGGCTTTTAGTGAGGAAGGAGAGAAGATTGGGATGAGAGGATGTGATACATTCACTTTGAACATGCTAAACTTGAGGTGACCTGGAGACATTCAGCTAGAGCAGGATGTGATTCTAAATCTTGGGAGAAAGATGTGTATTAGAGAATTAATAGCATGTGCATGATCATCAAAACCCTGGAGTAGATATCTTTTTCAACTTCATACTGTAACATATAGGTACTCTTCTCTTTTAGTTCCAGTCTTCCCTAGATCATCTCTCTCCACTTTTACCTCTATCTTGTGTCTCTTTGTTCTTCCTTATTTAAAATATATGGACACTGGGGCACCTGGGTGGCTCAGTGGGTTAAAGCCTCTGCCTTCGGCTCAGGTCATGATCTCAGGGTCCTGAGATTGAGCCCCACATCTGGCTCTCTGCTCGGTGGAGAGTCTGCTTCCCCCTCTCTCTCTCCCCGCCTCTCTGCCTACCTGTGATCTCTCTCTCTGTCAAATAAATAAAAAAAATCTTTAAAAAAATAAAATATATGGACACTGGTATATAAGCCATAAAAGTTAACTCCGCATCAATGAAAGCTAGATGAAATTTGCTATTCCTCTCAAGCCATATAGCTTAATTTAACACATTTGCCTGGATGCTAATTGCTCTCCTCATAATGAAATTGATTAAGTATCAAATTCTGTTTGATATTTATTTATCATACAATAGTATTTAACACAAGTGTGTGCAACATCTTTAGTCCTAGTGTGGGTAGTGGAACTAAGGAATTCCTAAGGGCTTTATTAGATACTAAATTGGAAGTCATGAGACATAGGAAATCCAGAAAGATAAGAAGGAGAGATGAAGAAAAATGGAACAGTTTCGAATATAAGATAAAGGAAAAATAAAAAAGGAACAAAAGCAGAAATGATTAAAGCACCCATAATGGGGAATTTTAAGGGTTAGAGTGGTTGGTGATAACAATATTCATGTCAAGAAACTCCCAATGCCTTTACAGTACTAAAAATTAAAAAAAATAATAAATATTGGAAAATGACTGTCGTGATAGACCAGCTTGAGAATAGAGTCACTGCTTGTTTTAGATCTTCACCATCCTGTGGCTACAAAATAGGCCAATTTTTACCTTAAGAACAAAATGATGGAAATCCATCCAGTTTGCTGAATAGAGCCTTTAAAAACTTCCACAGTTATTTGAGGATGTTCTGTAAATGAATCTATCAGCTCTGATACCGCCTGTTCTCTGGAAGCCACTATCAACACCCTATGCCCATTAATCCATGCAATAAAGCTTCAACTCTACAACTGCTGATCATGAGAACTTCTATGTTCATACCATGGCAATTGATTCCAGATCCTCCCACCACTTATAATGAGCCACACAAAGCTGCGGGTGCTGAGAGAACCTTCTCTTTCTCAAGTCTCTGCCACAGTTTTCACCTCAAACAACTTCTTGGTGCCAGAATCTTACATAGGCTCCTTTAAACAGGTCTGTTTTATTCTAGCCCTTTGTCTTCTAACAGTTTAATTATTCAATCTGCTATTTTCCCAGCACTGTATTGGGTGACAGGGACACAACACTGAAGAAGACACACCTGGTCCTTGGCTTTTGTGGAACTTATAGTCCAAGTGCCTTATGGACATTTTTTTTTTTAGTTCTTGCAATTATTTTGCCAGGTAAGGACTATTACTATCCTCATTTCACAGTCATAAAGTTGCTTAGTTTCTTGTCAAAATCATAGAGCTAGTGAGGGCAGAGCTGGGATTTAAGCCCTATCTGACCATATAGCCTATGTTCTTGACTTCTAATAGTCTCCCTTGATGAGTCTATAAAGCTATACAGTTCATAGAGGTTAAATCTGCCAACCTCCTCACCCCCCTCACTCTTACATAAACCCCTTTGTACCAATACAATTTCCTTCTGTGAGGCTTGCTTCCTACTCACCTCCACTACAAGCTGAGGCATATGCCAATAGGTAAAACCATAAGTTAAGGTAGAGGAAATAGTCAGAAAGGGAGTATACTAAGTATTTTGTGTCCTATGAACATCTATGAAAAGCTTCATAGGGCAAAATGCTTTTATATCAATCAGAAAAAAATTTTCTGATCATAGTCACATAGTGAAATACTTTTGAGACTGGTGCCTAAAAAATTTCCATATCTTTTAACTAAATAATGATAAACAGTCTGGTCTAAAGAGGACTCTTCTTCCTCAGTAGAAATCTCATTGGCTATAAACAAAATCTAAAATGAAAAGGTAACAACACTAAGGCAGCAAGATCAGGGATTTATCTGGGTTTGGGATGTCCGTGGCAAAGGAAGTCTCAGCAAGTCACCACACAAGTGCTTGCTGAATGTTAAGCTTTCCTCCACATTCAAAGGAATCATTGCATTCTACTCAGCATGTTGTGGCTTTTAAGTTGTTTCTCTAATTGCGAGTATTAGTGTGTTCTGAGTCACCCCTGCTTTTTCATTTGAGCTCTCTGTGATAAATGGTACACTTCTGAGAAGTAGATGACTCATAAAACATTCTAGCTGTGTCTCTGTGTAACATACAATGAAGCAGTGATCTCTACCCTACTGAGTAAACAGGTTCAGGGTTTTAGCCAGTGCCTCATTTTTTATACAATTTACTTCCTACCATGTAGAGTAAGATATATTTGAAGTCTTAAGTGCTCTAACCCCTTTACATTATACTCTTCTTAAAATGCTACGGTCTAAGTCTTTTTCTTTTGTTGTTTTTCTCCAAATATTGTTTAGCATAGACTGCCCATACAGTGTTGATGAAAGGTCTCTGCACAATGTAAAAAAGGAGCCAGGTGAAGCAAGAAAAACCTGCCAATCAACTGATTGTTTAAACTCTACTTGACAATAAAAGACTGATACTTCACAGAATTGACTAAATCACACACCTGCTAATTGCTGCATAGTCAGCCTGTGTTGTCCAATACCACAGGCAGGGGGGTAATTTAAATTTAAAGTTAAATAAAATTAAGATTTCAGCCCCTCAATCATACTGGCCCAATTTCAAAGGGTTCAATAGCTACATGTGGCTAGCATCTACTGTATATTAGACAGTTCAGATATAGAACATTTCCATTGTCACAGAAAATTTTATTGGAGAGTGCTGGTTTCCTTGAAGAAGCTACTGTCACTTTATTGGGATAATTCAATTGAGTACAAATTTACTAAACATCTACTCTGGACAAGGGATAGTTTCTACTCTTTTTTTTAAGATTTTATTTATTTATTTGAGTTAGAGACAGTGAGAGACAGCATGAGAGGGGAGAAGGTCAGAGGGAGAAGCAGACTCCCTGTGGAGCTGGGAGCCTGATGCAGGACTCGATCCCAGGACTCCAGGATCACGACCTGAGCCGAAGGTAATTGCTTAACCAACTGAGCCACCCAGGTGCCTGATAGTTTCTATTCTTAAGGAACTAATATTTTTATGAGACAGATATGTGTACAACCACAAAGTATAACATGGGGCAAAGGTACTTAAGTGTTTTAATGATAGGAACAAAAAGAGAAAGTCATTCTGACTCAGGAAGTTTGGGAAAGGCTTATTGTTGCAGGTGTCATCTAAGCTTCTTTTTCAAAGAGGGTAAGATGAAAATAGTCATGATTGACCAGTGACTGGTGGGAGTACTGGGGAGGAGTAGAAGAACCATTTCAGGGGAATGTGAGCAAAGGGTACACAGATGGGAAGTTTTGGACTTCCATGGGGAATTGTAACTATTGTATCTATTGCTGGGATATGCTTTCAGAGCTCTCATTTCAAAGTCTAATACTTTTCTTTTGTAAAAGTCTGCAGTTCAGATCATTTTAATATTCACAATTAAAATGCCTTTTTGACTTTCCTTGTGATTTGAAGATAAGGTCACAATCTATTGCTTCAAGGCTTCTAGGTACATACATATACATATTATATAGAAATAATGTATGTATTAGATATATATTGCAGATTAAATGTATTAATGTATTAATTCATAATAAGATGTATGACTATCAACTGTCTAGGTATGTGTGACCACTAAGTACTTCATTCATCCCTATAGGCAAATTTATAAGGGAGGTTAAATTATAAGCACAAGATTGCTTGGAGAACCTAAAATCTGAGTAAGAGGAGTCAGTTTGATGTTCCAAATAGCTAGTGTCATCCAGCTATGACAGCCTAATGCATCTATTGCCATTATTAGAATTTACCTGGATGATTCTTTCTGAAGTACAAAGTATATCGTGCCATTCCTGTACTCAGAATATGCAACAGTTTCTTGCCTAAACTAGTAAATCCAAACTCCTCTCTGCCTGGCATTTAAAGCCCTACTCAATCTAATGACATCTTACTTAGTTGAGTTTATCCCTTATTAGGGTACATAGTAAAACAATATAATGCAGCCATTTTGATGTGTCTATTTTAACACAGTCATTTTTATACTAAGATATTTTGATGATGCTTGAGCAAGATTGTTTTAAAATAGACATATTTGACAGATCCTAAAACACTATGAAACTCTCAGTTTTTTTTAAATGATCAAATATGGAACATAACATCTGTGACCCTCCAACTTATTCCCAATTCTTTCCTATATCCACTTAAATGCATTCTATTCTATGTTTCCTATGCCTTGCTCAGTAAATACCCAGTGTTTGTTATATGAATTATTAAGTAAATGTCAGTCATTATGTTGTTTTGTACAATTGCCAGATCTTTCTGTCATTTAATAGTGAAGATACTTTCCTTTAACTTGTACCTTATTATGATTCTCTTCTTAAGATGTTTTCCTCTGCTTGCCCTCTTTAGATGTTTTGCAGTCATTTTCAATCCCCATGTATGGAGTTCAGTAAATAATCCATCAAAGTCTTATTTCCAGAAGATATAATAGCATAGTATATATACACATTTACATATATACAAGTACTCTGGGTACCACTAATGGTATCCAAGTTTTTTTTCTAACAGTGTTAATGTATAAAACATGGCAATGCTTACCTTACATTGTTCCTAGCATGAATTAAAACTCATGATATTTACTAAAATGACAGCACCACTATGGTATCTTGGCCTAAAGCAATTCTGCCTTTTATTTATTTTGACGAAGTTTTATTATAAATTGTAGCAAGTAGTCTTTATTAAGATCATCAATGGCTTGCTACTTGCTAAATCCAGTACAATATTTCAATAGTATATCCTTATTTTCCTTCACATAGTATGTGAAACTTTTGTATCTCCTCTCCTGGGTTTCATGTCATCGTGTTCTACTAGTTTTCTTCCATTCTCTATGATTTTTCTTTCTTTGTCATCTTTATTGTCTTTTATTTTTTCAGTCCACTCAATAATAGTGACCAGAAAGGTCTCAAAGTCAGGGGCACCTGGATGGCTCAGTGGGTTAGAGCCTCTGCCTTCAGCACAGGTCATGATCTCAGGGTCCTGGGATCGAGCCCCACACTGGGCTGTCTGCTCACCGGGGAGCCTGCTTCCCCCCTCTCTCTGCCTGCCTCTCTGCATACTTGTGATCTCTCTCCTCTCTGTCAAATAAGTAAATAAAACCTTTAAAAAAAGTCTCAAAGTCACATCACACTCCTCATGTTGAAAACTAAACTCATTATCTCCATTCCACTTTCATAAACCTGATCTACACTCGATATTCTTTTCTTTCAATATTCTTTAACCCAGAAAATGTTATCAATTTTACCTAGTTTTCCAAGCCAGAAAATTGGAAATCCATTCTTGAGTCCTCTTTATTCTCCTCTTTTCTATGTAATCTACCATCTAATCCTGCCAATTATACTTCCTAAATGTCCACTTTTCTCTATTTTTTGTTATTACCACTGGTTCAATTTATCACCAACTCTCACTTGTAATAGATCCCCAACCGATTTCCTTGAATCTATTCTTGCCTTCTTTTAATGCATTCCTTAAAAATTCTGTCAAGTATTTTTCAAATGAAGTCTGATCATGTTATTTTCTTTTTTTCTCCCCAAATATGTTTATTTTAATTTTTCAGTGTTACAAGATTGATTGTTCATGCACCACGATCATGTTATTTTCTTATTTAAGACAATTTAATGACTTCCCATTGCTCTTAAAATAAAGACCAAAATCCTTAAGATAGCTCGAAAAGCCTTCCATGATCTGAGTTTTTCTCACTCTCTGGATTCATCTCAGGCCAGTCTTTCCTTTGATTTCACAGGTTTCTTATATATGAGGATTTATGTCTTCCATCACTTTGGGAAAAATTTTAACCATTATAGTTCTGAGTACTGCCTCTTTGTATACTCATTATTCCTTCCTGTTGGTATTTCTATTAAACATAGTTTGGACATTCATAATTGATATTTACCCTTCTTATTATTGATCTCTGCCTCTTTCAGCTATGTTCTTGATTATTTCCTCTGGGTTTTCTGTTTTTCAATTCCATTAACTTCTGTTCATGCTAGTTTGTGTATTGTTATACTTTGTAATTATGGATTGTGAATATGTGTTTTTTTTAATTTTTCATTTAAATTCAATTAGTCAATGTATAATACATCACTAGTTTCAGATGTAGTGTTTAATAACTTATCAGTTATGTATAACACCCAATGCTCATCACATCACATGCCTTACTTAATGACCAACACCCAATTACTGCATTACCCCACCCACCTCCCCTCTAGCAACCCTCAGTATTTTTTTCTGTATTCAGGAGTCTCTCATGAGTTTTCTCCCTCTCTGATGACTTCCCCTTCAGTAGAAGTTTTTATGTTGATGAATTTCCAGTAGTTATATTTTTGCTTTTGTTTCCCTTGCCTTTAGAGATGTTTCTTGCAAGAAGCTGCTGCAACTGAGGTTGAGGAGGTTACTGCCTGGGTTCTCCTCTAATATTTTGATGAATTCCTGTCTCATATTTAGTTCTTTCATCCTTTTGAGTTTATCTTTGTGCATGGTATGAGAGAATGGTACACAGTTTCATTCTTCTGCATGTGGCTGTCCAATTTTTCTAGCACCATTTACTGAAGAGACTGTACTATTTTCATTGGATATTCTTTCCTGCTCTGTCGAGATTAGGTGACCATATAGTTGAGGGTCCCTTTCTGGGCTCTGTATTCTGTTACATTGATCTATGTGTCTATTTTTGTGCCAGTACCATGCTGTCTTAATCATCACAGCTTTGTAATACAGCATGAAGTCAGGCATTGTGATGACCCCAGCTCTGGTTTTCTTTCTCAACATTCCCCTATCTATTTGGGTTTTTTTCTGCTTCCATACAAATTTTAGAATTGTTTGTTCCAGCTCTGTGAAAAATGCTAATGATATTTTGATAGGGATTGCATGGAATGTGTAGATTTCTCTGAGCAGTATAGACATTTTAACAATGTTTATTCTTCCAATCCATGAACATGGAACGTTTTTCAATCTCTTTGTGTCTTCCTCAATTTGATTCCTAAGTGTCCTGTAGTTTCTAGAGAGCAGATCCTTTACTTCTTTAGTTAAGTTTATTCCTTGGTATCTTATGGTTTTTGGTGTAATTATAAATGGCATTGATTCCTTAATTTCTCTTTCTTCAGTCACATTGTAATGTGTATAGGAATGCAACTGATTTTTTTTTTGCATTGATTTTGTATCCTGCCACATTGCTCAAATGTTATATAAGTTCTAGCAATTTGGGGATGGAGTCTTTTGGGTTTTCCACATAAAGTATCATGTTATCTGCCAACAGAGAGTTTGACTTCTTTGCAAATTTTAATGCCTTTTATTTCTTTTTGTTGTCTGGTTGTTGAGGTTAGGACACCCAGTACTATGTTGAACAACAGTGGTGAGAGTGGTCATCAATGACATGTTTGTGACCTTAGGGTAAAAGCTCTCAATTTTTCTCCATTGAGAATGATATTTACTGATGGTTTTTGATAAATGGCTTTTATGATATTGAGATATGTTCCTTCTATTGGTACACTGTGGAAGTTTTAATCAGGAAAGGATGCTGTATTTTTTCAAATGCTTTTTCTGCATCAATTGATAGGATCCTATGTTTCCAGTCTTTTCTTTTATTAATGTGATGTATCACATTGATTGATTTGCAAATATTGAACCACCCCACAGCCCAGGAATAAACCCCAATTGGTCATGGTGAATAATCTTTTTAATGTACTGTTGAACCTATTGGCTAGTATCTTGGTGAGTATTTTTGCATCATTGTTCATTAGGGATATTGATCTGTAATTTTCCTTTTTGATGGTATTTTTGTCTGGTTTTGGGATCAAAGTAATGCTGGCATTATAGAACAACTTTAGAAGTTTTCCTTCTGTTTCTATTTTTGAAACAGCTTCAGTAGAATAGGTATTATTCTTTTAAATTTTTTTATTATGTTCAGTTAGGCAACATACAATATATCATTAGTTTTTGATGTGTTCAGTGTTTCATTAGTTGCATATAACACCCTGTGCTCATCACAACACATGCTCTCCTTAATACCCATTGGTATTATTTCTTCTTTAAATGTTTGTTAGAATTTCCCTGGAAAGCCATCTTGCCTTGGACTCATTTTTTGGGAGGTTTTGATTACTACTTCAGTTTCCTTGCTGGTTTTGGGTCTGTTCAGGTTTTCTATTTCTTCCTGTTTCAGTTTTGGTAGTTTGTAAATTTCTAGGAATGTGTCCATTTCTTCCAGATTACCAAATTTGTTGGCAGATAGTTGCTCATAATGTATTCTTAAAATTGTCTGTATGTCCTTGGTTGGTCATGATCTCTATTTTTTATTCATAATTTTATTAATTTGGGACCTTTCTCTTTTCTTTTGGATAAGTCTGGCTAGGGGTTTCTGGATCTTATTCATTCTTTCAAAGAACCAGCCTCTAGTTTTATTGATTTGTTCTATTGTCCTAGTTTCCATTTCATTGATTTAAGCTCTAATCTTTACTATTTCTCTTCTCCTTCTTGGTTTAGGCTTTGTTTGCTTTTCTTTCCCCCAGTCCTTTAGTTGTAAGGTTAGCTTGTGTATATGAGATTCTTCTAATTTTTTGAGAAAGGATTGTATTGCAATATACTTCCCTCTTAAGACCACCTTTGCCATATCCCAAAGGTTTTGAACAGTTGTGTTTTCATTTTCATTAATTTCCATGAATTTTTCTAATTCCTCTTTAATTTCCTGGATGACCCATTCATTATTTAATAGGATGCTCTTTAACCTACAGGTATTTGAGTTCCTTCCAGATTTCCTCTTGTTACTGAGTTTCAAAACACTATGGCCTAAACATATGCAGGAATAATCCCAATCTTTTGGTACCAGTTGAGATGTGATTTGTGACCCAGTATGTGATCTATTCTAGAGAAAGTTCCATGTACACTCAAGAAAAAATGAGTATTCTTTTGTTTTAGGATGAAATGCTCTGTATATATCTGTATAGTCCATCTGTTCCAGTGTGTCATTCAAAGTTCTTATTTCCCTTGATCAAGATCAGCAAAGATCTTGTTGATCTTCTGTTTAGATGATCTGTCCATTGTTGTGAATGGGGTGTTGGAGCCTCTTACTATTATTGCATTATTATCTATGTGTTTTTTTTTTTAATTTTGCTATTAATTGGTTGATATCATTAGCTGTTCCCAGATTAGGGACATGAATATTTGTAATTGTTAGATCTTCTTTTTGGGTAGACTCTTTAAGTTTGGTATAGTGTCCCTCTTCATCTTTTTCTACAGTCTTTGGTTTAAAATCTAATTTGTCTGATATGAGGATTGCTACCCCAGCTTTCTTTTGAGGTCCATTAGAACAATAAATGGTTCTTCACACCCCCTACTTTCAGTTTGAATGTGATTTAGGTCTCAAGTGAGTCCCTTGGAGACAGTGTATCAATGGGTCTTGAGAGGATCTCAGCTCTTCCCTGCCAGTACCTGCTTGACTCCTCTTGGACCCTTTCAAGCAAGGCACCCCCCCACAAGCACTTTTCCTCTCCCAAACCCTGTGAACCAGAAATCTGTGAAGCAGACTCATTTGGGGAGAAAGATGGTAAGGTTGAAGTTATGAAAGAAGGCATGGAGCTCTGCACCATGGGTCCAGGGAAAGTTGGCAATTCTTTACAACTGTACCCAGACAGTGACTGTCAAAAGGTACACCTTGCCTGTATTGTGGTTGATATATTCAGCTATACATCCCCTCAACCACTTCTCATCAGAATGACTAGGAGGAGAAACACCCAACAGAGGAAAAACCCCTCCCTCTCCCTCAGAACTATTGGATATGGACATCAATGGGTCTTGATTTTTCATCCAATCTGATACCCTGTGTCATTTGATTGAAGCATTTATCCCATTTGCATTCAGAGAAACTATTTAAATATATGAATTTTGTGCTATTGTATTATCCATAAAGTCATTGTTTCTGTAGATTGTCTCTATTTCTTTCTGCTTTATGTTACTCTTGGGGTCTCTCTTCACTTATAGGATCCCCCTAATATTTCTTTTTTTTTTCTCCCCAAATTTGTTTATTTTAATTTTTCAGTGTTACAAGATTGATTGTTCATGCACCACACCCAGTGCTCCATGCAGTATGTGCCCCTCTCGACACCCACCACCAGGCTCACCCCCCCC
>JAPYYJ010001477.1:0-14107 GCA_028533885.1 Nasua narica | reverse complement strand
CCACCCTTGCCCAGGGAGGGGCCAAGCAATTCACTCAGGTTCGCTCTTGGGAGTCTTTGTTCCCTTAGCGCTTTCCGTACCGCCCTGGAGGCCAGGAATGCAAATGGCGGCTCCCAGTCTCTGCTGGAGGAGCTGAGCGCTGGAGTCCCCGCTCCTCAGCGTGCCCTCAGAGGAAAACAGTCAATCACTCCCGTCTCCCGGGTCCGCACAAGCTCTGAGCTCAGCCACCGGTGGCAGCGTGCCTCTATCTCTGGCGCACGGCCCCGTCTGAAGTCTCCAAACCCAGCAGGTTTCTGCTGCGCGCTGCTGCGCCGCTCCTCCTTAAGGAGGAAGGAGGGGTTCTCTCCAGAATGCCTTATGTGGTCCCCGCTCGAAGGGCCGCGGCCACGGTCTAGGGTAAGCCCCAGCTGAAAACGCACTGCGCGGCTCTTTCTCTGCCGCCGGCTTCTCCGCCCTGATATCCGGGAGCTCTGCCACACTCAGACACCCCCGGTCTCTTTATGATCTCGCGGGTCCTGAAACCACTCTGTTCCCGCGAGGGCCAGACCTCTGGCCTAGCCTCTGGAGCAATGTCCCTCAGCGGAGCAGACTCTAAAAGTTCTGATTTTGTGCTCTGTGGCTCTGTGGCTGCAGGGAGCCCGCCCCTCCCCCCGCGGTCTCTCTTCCCATTGCTTTGGAATCACTTTTCCAAACGTCCTACCTTTCCGAAGGTGGTCGATTTTCTGCTCCTAGAATTGCTCTTCTTCCTCTCTTCTCCCTCCTGTTGAGTATGCTGGCTTTTAGAATGATTTATTAACTATCTAGATGAACTTCTGGGATCCGACTCTATCTCAACCTCCTACTTCTCCGCCATCTTGCTCCTCCCGAGTTTGAGTAGTTCTTTATAGATCTTAGATATCAGATCTTTGTCTGTAGTGTCATTTGTGAAAATCTTCTATTCTGTGTGTTGCCTCTTTGTTTTGTTTACTGTTTCCTTTGCTGTGCAGAAGCTTTTTATCTTGATGAAGTCATAAAAGTTCATTTTCGATTTTGTTTCCTTTGCCTTTGGAGACATGTCCTGAAAGAATTTGCTGTGGCTGATGTCAAAGAGGTTACTGCCTATGTTCTCCACTAGGGTTTTGATAGATTCTTGCCTTATGTTGAGGTCTTTTATCCATTTCGAGTTTATCTTTGTGTATGGTGTAAGAGAATGGTCAGGTTTCATTTTACATATAGCTGTCCAGTTTTCCCAGCACCATTTATTGAAGAGACTCTGACATCCCTTTTGACTTCTGTCTTAATTAGAGAAAAACACATTTCATCCATCAGTAGACAGTGATAATGCTAAGTGGTTGAATAGATCAGGGTAACATGGGTAAACCCCTATTTTCTATTCCTATTCAAGAAATTGAATTAAAGACACTTCTTGGGACAAGCAGATAAGTGATTAAAATTGGTATTTGGAAGTACAGCTCTTCAGGAAGGGAAGTTGAACATTGTCCAAAAGAAGTTTGGGAGCATCTCCATAGAATCTTCTGCTCTTCACCCAAGATAAAGTCTAAATTTTTTCTTGCTCAATTTGCTATTTCCTTGGTTTCTCAACCAATGGCTAAGGGCCATTAATCCACTCTACAAAATTGTCCTCCTGTATTATTGCCATACATGCTGCTCTTGCCTGGAATGTCTACCCTAAACTCTTTGCCTATTTAATTCCTTATTCCTCAGATCTTGGTTTAATAGACAATCTCTTCAGGATAAGTTTCCCTGACTACTATGACTATTTCAAATATATCTATTATAAACTCAAATAATACATATGATTTCCCTTCACAACACTTGGGACAGTTGCAATTTGTGCAATTATTTTATTAATGTCTGCCTTTCCCATTTATACTATAAGTGCTGAGGGTAGGCACCTGAGCACGTAGAATAGTTCCTGGCTCATAGTGGTACTCAATAATCATTTAGTGAATGAATGAATTGATTTTAGTTTTCCCTAGTTTTTGTTAATACTGTACTAGATTTCTTAGTAAGATGCAGCATTATCTACACTTTAGGAAAACTCAGTATACACAGACTGAATAATTTCACTTGTGAAATTAAAGACAAGTTAGGAATGGATAATTGTTTGCTTGTTTGTGGCAAGGTAGGATCAATCAGATTCCCATGTGACTTACCATTTTGGACTCTGTTACATATAAGTATCAAATGAGTATCTGATATTGTAAACCCGAGAGTACAGTAAGTCTAGAAATATAGCTCTCTACTTTTTTGTTGTTTGTTTGCTTTTACAGCTCTCTACTTTTAAGAAACTTTCCATCAGTTTGGGATCTTAACATTTCAAAAAAGAACTACTAGGAATTAGTGAGATAATGAGACATGTTCAGTAGCTCTACAAATAAGCTGGCATCACAGCTGAAATTAATGCCTACATTCAAATATACAGGTCAGTGATTCTGTTTTCTCCATATGCTAATCAACAGTATGCATGAGATTGAAATGGTTAAGTTTAAACTGACTTTTCTCACTCTGTCTTGAAAGCAGAGATTGATTTTTCATAAAGGTAACTAATGTGCCTTGCACAATCCCTGGTGTATAGTAATCTCTCTCTCTCACTTTCTGTCTCTCATTCTCCCTCCTCTCTCTTTGTCTCTATTGCCATATGGAATTTACGTGTCCAAACATGTAGATGATACGTACATTGAAAAGTTCATAGAATGGAGGTCAAGCAACCTGGATTACAGTCTTTTAAAGAGTCTCAAATATGTCAATAATGAACTATGTAATTTTATTTTATTTTTTTAATTTAATTTAATTTAATTTTTAAAATATTTTATTTATTTGACAGAGAGAGAGAGATCACAAGTAGGCAGAGAGGCAGGCAAAGAGAGAGGGGGAAGCAGGCTCCCTGCTGAGTAGAGAGCCTGATGCTGGGCTCAAACCTGGGACCCTGAGATCATGACCTGAGCTGAAGGCAGAGGCTTTAACAAATGAAATGATAAATGTGAAAATGTTTTGAAAAATGAAAAGTATCATTGAAATGCAAGTGTTATGGAAAGCCTGTGCTATGAGTAATAGAGTACATGACTAGGCCACAGAGTGTTAATTTCAAGCAAAATGAAGAGACTGAGGTTCATTCTCTGGAAGCTCAGCCCACATAGCCTAACTTGCATAATCATCCTCTTGTCCATCAGCAGGGCTCCTTCCAGCATTGAAATAACCCTATAAATCTCCCATAGCCTCTCTTGTTCTGCTTGCTGAATCAGCCTTTGTGAAAATATCCCCTCCAGTGTGTAATATTTTGAAGAAACTTTCAAAAAAACTCTTTGTCCAGAGAGTGCTGATTCAGCACAGCAAATGAGGTCACAGAGATGTATTTGGAACATTTCTTTGGCAGGAACCTGGTCTGACCAAGTCTACACAGATAAGGAGGTACCTGTTTGGCCAAAGGAAGCACATTGCTTACAAATTACTGTATATGTTCCTGGGGGCTCCTGGGTGACTCAGTCAGTTAAGCATCTTCCTTTGGCTCAGGTCATGATCCCAGGGTCCTGGGATTGAACCCCACGTGGAGCCTACTTCTCCCTCTCCTCTGTGCTCATGCTCTCTTCTCACTATTTCTGTCTCTCTCTCTCAAATAAATAAAGTCTTAAAAAAACAAATTACTGTATATGTTTCTGATTTTGAAGGCACGTGACATGTGACATAAGAAGGTATCTCCATTTTTTAAAGGTAACATCCTGTGCATTCAAACAGTCCATATTTAATTTGTGGCACATGGTAATCCCCTTTCCTTCTTCTTATGCCTCCATACATAATATAACAGCTTCTAGAAAATGTACCATGCAGTGTTATAGGTCACTATGCCACAGGACATGAAATAGAAAGGCACTTTTTTCTATAATGCATAAAAAAGTAAATCAAAATTATTCATAAGCATGACTGAAGATGAATAATTCTCCCTGGCTTAAAAAAAATCATTCTGCTGCAACTGCCTAACCCACACAACTGGAGTTTTGACTGGCAAAGCCTTACATTTTGGTGATTTTAATCTTTAGTAACATAGTGCATTCCTGAATCTTGTTCACACTTATTTGCCAGATGTAGAAGACATTTTAAAATATTATTTTCAAAGATATCACAATGTGACAGGAAAACATGTGTGCCAGTAATAGGTGGTAGATTGGGGATGTTGGTGTTGCGGTGCAATCTGAATGACCCTTCTTCAAACAAGCTTGCAAAAGCAAGTCACTCAAGCTAATTAGACAATATAAATAGATTCCTTCTGGAATACTACAGATATTTATCATTTTCAAAGCAGATAAATAAAATGCAGTCTAGTTAATCATTAAAATGAAGTAACAGATCAGTTCCCTATAAGCATTAAATTTGAAATTTCCTACTGGTCGTTGGTTAAAGAGAACAAAACATTTTTGCTGTAAAATCATATTTCTATGTCCTTCCCTTTCAAATGATTCATTTTTTCATGGCATGAAGAAAACAAACTTCCTGGAAGTAATCTAAGGAAATGAGGAAAAACTCGAGGAGAATAATGTTAAATACTTTTGCCAAATATACTTTAACATTCATTGAATATGTGTAATATTTCTATCAGGTTGATTTTCATGCAAACTTCGAAAGTCAGCCAACATTTAGAATGTGCCAGAGCTAATAACGTGTTTGATTGTCCATCATTCCATCTCTGTTCCCATCTGTCTGTGAAGTCTAATGACTGTTGTGAAAGAGATCACAGCTGTTTTTCATCTTCATTTTGAGGCATACATTTTTATCCAGACTTACTATTATGTATTTTCATTTCCTGAAGTTATAGAAGCAATGTAGATGGAATCATTTCCAGCTGGAAAGGCAGCTCTTTTTCCTTCTGAAGCACGATTGGATTCTGTGATGCCTATTCCCAAGGTCATACTTTGACAATTAGCATGTAGATAGGCTGTTTTTGACCTTCCTATCTTATTTTTCACTATCCATCTTCTCACCCATCCCAACCCTCAATCCTGGCCTTCTCAATTAAGCACCTTTCCAAGATCTACATCCTTACCCTATTCTAATCTCCCAACAGAATTTTCTAATCCTGTACACCTTCCCCCTGCCTCTGCCTACAACAGGGCATATGACTTGGAAATTACTAGATTAGAAATCACGCCTATAAATTGTAAAAAGTTTATTAATATAAACAATAAAATAATGGATTACATATCCAAGGAATATTGCATTCAAACCTAAATTCCCCAATGGAATTGCACCTTAATCACAAAATCTTAGGCCTCATTGGCAATTGTGGAAGATTACACTACTCAAAAAGCAAAAATTCCCAACAGACAAGTTCAGTGAACATCTTTACTAGCATAAAGAAATAGTTTTTCATAAAGGATTACTGTGCTGTAAGGATTTATTATTTTATAATCAGAATGTGAAAGCGAATTTAGAATAAATAGCCTTATTAACAAATTAACAGATTTTCTAATGGAGAGGTTTATCTGCTGCCTCACTATTACCCCAGATTAAATTCTATCATAGTAGTTCTACCGAATAAAATAAGTAAGTGCCTCAAAAACAACTGATCTCTTCTTTTGAGCTGTGCCCTATCTGATCACAAATTTTTTTTTCAAACTAGCATCATAAAGAATAAAATTTTAATCCTAACAAGAAGCCTCTTGACATATAATTTTTTATTCCACTTTTATAAATAAGTCCTATATTTTACTCTTTTGTTTTTTAAAGTAGGACAAGAAGTATAGGAGTAGTTACTTTCTGAATTAGGAAAACTTACTGGATATGGGTTTAGCTACTCATGATATTTCCAGAGTAGGAGATGAACTAGGAAGTATAATTTGATTGTTGAAATATTTACTTTTGTAACAGTTAATGTAAAATGGAACTACTATTTATCTTTTTATTAACATATAATGTATTATTTGCCCCAGGGTACATGTCTGTGAATCATCAGGCTTACACATTTCACAGCATTTACCATAGCAAATACCCTCCCCAATGTCCATAACCCTACCACCCCACCTCCCAGCCAAGGGTTTGTTTTGAGCTTAGGAGTCTCTTATGGTTTGTCTCCTTCCCCATCCCATCTTGTTTCATTTTTCTCCCCCACCTCCCCCACAACCCCCTGCCCTGCCTCTCCAATTCTTCATATCAGAGAGATCATGTGATAATTGTCTTTCTCTGACTGACTTATTTCACTTAGCATAATACCCTCTAGTTCCATTCATGTCATTGCAAATGGCAAGATTTCGTTTCTCTTAATGGCTGCATAGTATTCCATTCTATATATATACCATTCTTCTTTATCCATTCTTCTGTTGATGGACATCTAGGTTCTTTCCATAGTTTGGCTAATGTGGACATTCCTGCTATTAACATCTGGGTGCATGTGCCCTTCGGATCACTACATTTGTATCTTTGGGGTAAATACCCAGTAGTGTGATTGCTGGGTCATATGGTAGCTCTATTTTCAACATTTTGAGGAACCTCCATACAGTTTTCCAGAATGGTTGTACCAGCTTGCATTCCCACCAGCAGTGTAGCAGGGTTCCCTTTTCTCCACATCCTCGCCAATATCTGTCATTCCCTGACTTGCTAATTTTAGCCATTCCGACTGGTGTGAGGTGGTATCTCACTGTGCTTTTGATTTGTATTTCTCTGATGCCAAGTGATGTTGAGCATTTTTTCATATGTCTTTTGGCCATATGGATGTCCTTTTTGCTGAAATGTCTGTTCATATCTTCTGCCCATTTCTTGACCGGATTATTTGTTCTTTGGGTGTTGAGTTTGAGTTCTTTAAAGATTTTGGATACTAGTTCTTTATCTGATATGTCATTTGCAAATATCTTCTCCCATTCTGTCAGTTGTCTTTTGGTTTTGTTGACTGTTTCCTTTGCTGTGCTTTTGATCTTGATGAAGTCCCAATTGTTCATTTTTGCTCTTGCTTCCCTTGCCTTTGGAGATGTTTCTAGGAAGAAGTTGCTGAGGCTGAGGTACAAGAGGTTGTTGCCTGTGTTCTGCTCCAGGATTTTGATGGATTCTTGTCTCACATTGAGGTCTTTGATCCATTTTGAGTCTATTTTTGTGTGTGGTGTAAGGAAATGGTCCAGTTTCATTCTTCTGCATGTGGCTGTCCAATTTTCCCAACACCATTTGTTGAAGAGACTGTCTTTTTTCCATTGAATATTCTTTCCTGCCTTGTCGAAGATTAGTTGACTATAGAGTTGGGGGTCCATTTTTGGGCTCTCTATTCTGTTCCATGGATCTATGTGTCTGTTTTTGTGGCAGTACCACACTGTCTTGATGATTACAGCTTTGTAATAGAGCTTGAAGTTTGGGATTGTGATTCCGCTGACTTTGGTTTTCTTTTTCAACATTCCTCTGGCTATTTGGGTTCTTTCCTGGTTCCATATAAATTTTAGGATTATTTGTTACATTTCTTTGAAATAAATTGATGGTATTTTGATAGGGATTGCATTTAATGTGTAGATTGCATTAGGTAGCATAGACATTTTCACAGTATTTGTTCTTCCAATCCATGAGCATGGAACGTTTTTCCATTTCTTTGTGTCTTCCTCAATTTCTCCCATGAGTACTTTGTAGTGTTCTGAGTACATATTCTTTGCCTCTTTGGATAGACTTATTCCTAGGTATCTTATGATTTTGGGTGTAATTGTGCAATTTGGGTGCAATTAAATTGACTCCTTAATTTCTCTTTCTTCTGTTTTACTGTTGGTGTATAGAAATGCAACTGATTTCTGGGCATTAATTTTATATCCTGACACTTTACTGAATTCCTGTATGAGTTCTAGCAGTCTTGGAGTGGAGTCTTTTGGGTTTTCCACATAGAGTATCATATCATCTGCAAAGAGTGAGAGTTTGACTTCTTCTTTGCCAATTTGGATGCCTTTTATTTCTTTTTGTTCTCTGATTGCTGAGGCTAGGACTTCTAGTACTATGTTGAATAGCACTGGGGATAGCGGGCATCCCTGCCGAGTTCCTGATCTCAGGGAAAAAACTCTCAGCTTTTCCCCATTGAGAATGATATTCGCTGTGGGTTTTTCATAGATCGCTTTGATGATGTTGAGGAATGTAGCCTCTATGCCTACACCATGAAGAGTTTTGATCAAGAAAGGATGCTGTACTTTGCCAAATGCTTTTTGAGCATCAATCGATAGTATCATATGGTTCTTGTTCTTTCTTTTATTAATGTATTGTATCACATTGATTGATTTGCGCATGGCGAACCAACCTTGCAGCCGAGGAATAAATCCCACTTGGTCATTTTGAGTAATCCTTGTAAATAGTGTTGGATCCTGTTGGCTAGTATTTTGGTGAGAATTTTTCCATCTGTGTTCATCAAGGATATTGGTCTGTAATTCTCCTTTTTGATGGGGTCTTTGTCTGGTTTTGGGATCAAGGTAATGTTGGCCTCATAAAATGAATTTGGAAGTTTCCCTTCCATTTCTATTTTTTGGAACAATTTCAGGAGAATAGGTATTAATTCTTCTTTAAATGCTTTGTAGAATTCCCCTGGGAAACCATTTGGCCCTGGGCTCTTGTTTATTGGGAGATTGTTGATGACTGTTTCAATCTCCTTACTGGTTTTGGGTCTATTCAGGTTTTCTATTTCTTCCTGGTTCAGTTTTGGTAGATTGTGTGTCTCTAGGAATGCCTCCATTTCTTCCAGATTGTCTAATTTTCTGGCATATAGTTGCTCAAAATATGTTCTCATAAATGTTTGTATTTCTTGGGTATTGGTTGTGATTTCTCTTCTTTCATTCATAATTTTATTAATTTGGGTCCTTTCTCTTTTCTTTTTGATAAGTCTGGCCAAGGGTTTATCAATTTTATTAATTCTTTCAAAGAATCAGCTCCTAGTTTCGTTGATTTGTTCTACTGTTCTTTCGGTTTCCATTTCATCGATTTCTGCTCTGATCTTTATTATTTCTCTTCTGCTGGGTTTAGGCTTTCTTTGCTGTTTTTTCTCCAGTTCCTCTAGGTGTAGGGTTAGGTTATGTATTTGAGATCTTTTTTGTTTCTTGAGAAAGGCTTGTTATGCTATATATTTTCCTCTCAGGACCGCCGTTGTTGTGTCCAGAGATTTTGAACAGTTGTGTTTTAATTTTCATTTGTTTCCATGAATTTTCTTTAATTCTTCTTTAATTTCCTGGTTAACCCCTTCATTCTTTAGTAGGATGCTCTTTAACCTACATGTATTTCAGTCATTGCAATTTTCCCGTTGTGAATGAGGTCTAGTTTCATGGCATTGTGGTCTGAAAATCTGCAGGGAATCATCCCAATCTCTTGGTACCGATTGAGACCTGATTTGTGTCCCAGGATGTGATCTATAATGGAGAATGTTCCATGTGCACTAGAGAAGAAAGTGTATTCTGTTGCTTTGGGATGGAATATTCTGAATATATCTGTGATGTCCATTTGGTCCAGAGTGTCATTTAGAGCCTTTATTTCCTTATTGATCTTTTGCTTAGATGATCTGTCCATTTCGGTGAGGGGTGTATTAAAGTCCCCTACTATTATTGTATTATTGTTGATGTGTTTCTTTGACTTTGCTATTAATTGGTTTATATAATTGGCTGCTTCCACGTTAGGGGCATAGATATTTACAATTCTTAGATCTTCTTGTGGGACAGTCCCTTTAAGTATGATATAGTGTCCTACCTCATCTCTTATTATAGTCTTTGGCTTAAAATCTAATTTATCTGATATAAGGATTGTCACCCCAGCTTCCTTTTGATGTCCATTAGCATGGTAAATTGTTTTCCACCCCCTCACTTTAAAGCTGGAGGTGTCTTTGGGTCTAAGGTGAGTTTCTTGTAAACAGCATATCGATGGGTCTTATTTTTTTATCCATTTTGATACTCTGTGTCTTTTGATTGGGGCATTTAGCCCATTTACATTCAGTGTAACTATCGTCAGATATGAATTTAGTGCCACTGTATTGCCTGTAAGGTTACTGTTAACTGTATATTGTCTCTGTTCCTTTATGTTCTATGTTCCTTTTAGGCTCTCTCTTTGCTTAGAGGACCCCTTTCAATAGTTCCTGTAGGGCTGGTTTGGTGTTTGCAAATTCTTTTAGTTTTTGTTTGTCCTGGAAGGTTTTTATCTCTCCATCTATTTTCAGTGACAGCGTAGATGGATATAGTATTCTTGGCTGCATATTTTTCTCATTTAGTGCTCTGAATATATCATGCCAGTCCTTTTTGGCCTGCTAGGTCTCTGTGGATAGGTCTTCTGCCAATCTAACATTTCTGTCTTTGTATGCTCCATACTTCTTGTCCCGAGCTGGTTTTAGGATTTCCTCTTTGTCACTAAGACTTGTAAGTTTTACTATTAGATGATGGGGTGTAGACCTATGTTTATTGTTTTTTAGGGTGTTCTCTGTGCCTCCTGGATTTTGATGCTTGTTCCCTTCACCAGATTAGGGAAATTCTCTATAATAATTTATTCCAATATACCCTCCACCCCTTTCTCTCTCTCTTTCTTCTTCTTCTTCTTCTTCTTCTTCGTCTTCGTCTTCGTCTTCGTCTTCGTCTTCGTCTTCATCTTCTTCTGGGATCCCAATTATTCTAATATTGTTGCATCTTATGGTATCACTTATCTCTAATTCTTCCTTTATGGTCCAATAGTTGTTTGTCTCTCTTTTTCTCAGCTTTTTTATTCACTGTCTTTTGGTCTTCTATATCACTAATTCTTTATTCTGCCTCATTTATACTAGCAGTAAGAGCCTCCATTTTTTATTGTACCTCATTAATAGCTTTTTTGATTTCAACTTGGTTAGATTTTTAGTTCTTTTGTTTTTCCAGAAAGGGATTCTTAAATATCTTCCATGCTTTTTCCAAGCCCAGCTAGCACCTTGGTAACTGTCATTTTGAGCTCTATTTCTGACATATTACCAATGTCCATATTAACTAGGTATCTAGCCATCAGTACTGTTTCTTGTTCTTTTTTTTTTTTTTTTGTGGTGCATTTTTCTGCCTTGTCATTTTATTGAGATAAGAATAGATGAGTGAGAGAGAAAAACACTCTGGAGTTCCACAGTTTTCACTGATTGATGAACTTCTGAATATTCTCCCTGATTTTCTGCAGGGGGTGGGGGCCCTGTTGTGTGATTCTCAAATGTCTTTGCCTCAGGCGGAATTGCCCCACCCTTGCCAGGGGATGGGCCAAGCAATTTTCTCAGGTTCGCTCTCTGGAGTATTTGTTCCCTGAGCACTTTCTGTACTGCGCTGGAGGCCAGGAATGCAAATGGCGGCCTCCCAGTCTCCGGCAGGAGGAGCCGAGTGCTCAGGGCTCCTCTCCTCAGCACACCCTCAGAGGAAAGCAGTTAATCACTCCTGTCTCCCTGTTTCCCCTAAAAGCTCCGAGCTCAGCTGCCCATGATGGAGTGTCTCTATCTCTGGCATGGCCCCGTCTGGCGTCTCCAAACCCAGCAGATTCCTGCGAGATTTTGTTGCTCCTCCTGGAGGAGGAAGGAGAGAGCTGCCTGGAGCTGCCTCCTGCGGGGTCCCTGCTTGAAGATCTGCTGCCCAACTGTGCCTTTGATGACAATCTAAGGTAAGCCTGAGCTGATATCGCACTGCACGGCTACTCTTTGCTGCTGGCTTCTCCACCCCAATACCTAGGAGCTCTGCCACACTAAGACACCTCTGATCCTTTTGTGACCCCACAGGTCCTGAATCCACACTGTTCCCTTGAGGGCTAACCAACCCCCACCCCCACCCCAGCCACCCCCCCGCTTCAACTCTGGAGCGATGTCCCTCAGCACTTGCCTCAAACTAGTTTTTTGGCTCTAAAAGTTCCGATTTTGTGCTCTGCGGCTCTGCAGCTGCAGGGAGCCAGCCCCTCCTCCTGCAGTCTCTTTTCCTGTCTCTTTGGATTCACTTTTCCATATATCCTACTTTTTGGAAAGTGGTTGATTTTCTGCTCCTAGAATTGCTGTTCTTCCTCTCTTCTCTCTCCTGTTGAGTATGCTGGCTTTTAGAATGCTTGAGAACTATCTAGCTGAACTTCTGGGATCCGACTCTATATCAACCTCCTACTCCTCCACCATCTTGCTCCTCCCCACCTCTGCTTCTGGAACTACTATGTAAATTCAAGCTTTTTCTATCCAAAACAGATGGTCACTATAGATACAGTGTTAAGCTATTTTCTACATCTGATCTAAATTTGTTTTTGTGGGATTTTGATCTGTTAGTGGTTCATGATTTCCAGAGGCATCAGAGAAACTAGTTTGAGGCAGGTGGTGAGATAAGGTTGGTGGTAGAGGTGAAAGTACTATGGGTTTGGATTCAGACAGACTTGTTCAAATCTTGGCTGATATATTTTCTATCTGTGTAATTTGGGACAATAATTTACATTTCTGATCATGTTTCCTCCTCCTTAAAACTGGAAGGGTTATAACAACCAAATGATAACCTTTTATATGCATTAAGTGGGAAAATATATAAAATATTTGTGATAGAGTGATCAAGATATGATAAGTACTCACAATATCATCATTACTTTCTATCCCTTCATTTTCATTTCTATGAGCTTACCCAAACTGAGGATTCTCATGCCATTATCTGAGACCTTCAGGGTTAGCTTTTCCTGTTAAGTAGAGGACATGATTAATGTTATTCTTAGAGTACATTATTATTAGAATACTTTAACGATAGTAATAACAAAACACAAAAAGACAAAATAATCTACAATAGGTTTTTAGGTAAATACAGTAAAGATCAAATTAGCTTGGGGTGGATGGCAGGGGGAGTGTAAGGCTTTGGAAATCTCTCTCAATATCCTGAATGTTGTATCTTTGCTATTATCAGCAAAGTGTATTAGTTCCTTATTGAACTGACATTGCACTGACCTTAAAGAAGTGAATCAAATGGATTGGATGACAGGAAGGAAAGATATAACAAAAATGTGGCCTAGTTATAATTTGGTTCAAGACAGAGGCTCAGAGTACTTAGAAAAACCACACTGAGAGAGCAATCAAATGAAAGCATAGTTTAATACTCATGTGGTAGTTTAGGGGCAAAACCGAATCTACCTTTTATTCATAGACTCTTTTACAGCCCTCTGCTATTTAAAGACATTTGTCAACCAAAGAGGTTCTTAGGTTCAGCCTCCCTGATTTGCTGTCTATCGTATTCTTAAAAGAGATATCAAGCCATAGCCGATAAACTAGTGAGTTTATCCCCCTTTTCTCTGATCTAATTGTCTGCTCTGGTAAAAATGTCCTCACAGTTGAGCTATACTTTGTGTTGAAGTCTTTTCATTCCTTGTGCTCACCTATAAAGCGGTAACCTCAACTAACACTAACCTATCTGTTTTCATCTCTGGTAAGTGTTATCTGAATTTCATTTATGCGTTTAGGAACAAGGTGACAAAATAGTGGTATGCTCTTGATAAATCTCACATACAGTATGGCACCCAATGAGTCATTCTTACAAGTGGTGTAGACTTCATCGTCTTACATGACTTATGCTTATAGCCATACATAAATCACACAGAACTACCAGAGGAATTTTAGTGTTTGGTCATAATAAAATAACAGATTTCAAAGATTGTTTCCATCAAGTCTGAATGAGGTCGAATAAGGAAAAGATTCCCAATAAATAATTGGTTTTAACGTCATGTCAGCAAATGATGAATAATTCTATATAAAATTTTAACAAGGAAACTTCATCTTGTTTTGTATGTGCTTTAAGTCCATGAAATGGAGCCTCTGAAGAAGTTGGAAAGGTTTCTCTTACAGTTTAGGATTAGAGAATTCTAGTTTAGAGAAGGGAAATAATCATTGTCTAGATCTCATGAGGCTTTAGTTTAGTGTTAGTTCAGTTCAATCAAGAGTACATTAATTCATTTGTCCAACAAATATATATAGATAAATACTGGTGAATCTTGTATGCCCCCAAAGTCAAAATCAAAACAACTAATTGGAAAAATAGTAGAAACTTGTTTTTTTTTTTCCTTTTTTTTTTCTCCCCAAATTTGTTTATTTTAATTTTTCAGTGTTACAAGATTGATTGTTCATGCACCACACCCAGTGCTCCATGCAGTACGTGCCCCTCTCGATACCCACCACCAGGCTCACCCCCCCCCC
>JAPYYJ010001476.1:0-14112 GCA_028533885.1 Nasua narica | reverse complement strand
AGCAATGTCCACAATAGCCAAACTGTGGAAAGAACCTAGATGTCCATCAACAGATGAATGGATAAAGAAGGTGTGGTATATATATACAATGGAATACTATGCAGCCATCAAGAGAAACGAAATCTTGCCATTTGCAACGACGTGATGTTGATCCACACATCAATCAGTGTGACAGATCACATTAATGAAAGACAAGACAAGAACCATAATATCCTCTCAATTGATGCAGGAAAAGCATTTAACAAAATAAAGCATTCTTTCTTGATTAAAACTCTTCAAAGTGTATGGATAGAGAGAACATAGCTCAATATCAAAAAAGTCATCTATGAAAAACCCACAGTGAAAATTATTCTCACTGGGGAAAACTGAGAGCTTTCCTCTAAGGTGAGGAACACAGCAGGGATGCCCATTCTCACCACTGTTGTTCAACATAGCACTACAAGTCCTAGCCTTAGCAATCAAACAACAAAAAGAAATAAAAGCCATTCAAATCAGCAAAGAAGTGAAACTCTCACTCTTCACAGATGACATGATACTTTTAGTGGAAAACCCAAAAGACTCCACCAAAATATTGCTAGAACTCATAGAGCAATTCAGCAATGTGGGAGGATATAAAATCAATGCACAGAAATCAGTTGCATTTCTATACACTAATAATGTGACTAAAGAAAGAGAAATTAAGGAACTGATCCCATTTACAATTGCACCAAAAAAATAAGATACCTAGAAAGAAACCTATCCAAAGAGGTAAAGGATATGTACTCTAAAAATTACAGAACACTTATGAAAGAAATTAAGGAAGACAAAAAGAAGTAGAAAAAGATCCCATGCTCATGGATTGGAAGAATAAATATTGTTAAAATTTCTATGCTACCCAGAGCAATCTACACATTCAATGCAATCCCTGTCAAAATACCACTGACATTTTTCACAGGGCTGAAACAAACAATCCTAAAATTTGTATGGAAGCAGAAAAGACTCTGAATAGTCAGGGAATTGTTGAAAAAGAAAAAGAAAACCAAAGCTGGGGGCATGACAATTCCTGGCTTCAAGCTCTATTACAAAGCTGTGATCATTAAGACAGTATGGTAATGGCACAAAAACAGACGCACAGATCAATGGAACAGAATAGAGAGCTCAGTAATGGATCCTCAACACTATAGTCAACTAATCTTGGAAGAATCCAGGAAAGAATATCCAATGGAAAAAAGACAGTCTCTTCAACAAATGGTGTTGGGAAAATTGGACAGCTACATGCAGAAGAATGAAACTGGACCATTCTCTTACACCATACACAAAGATAAACTCAAAACGGATGAAAGATTTAAATGTGAAACTGGAATCCATTAAATCCTATTGGAGAGCACAGGCAGCAACCTCTTCAACCTCGACTACAGCAACTTCTTGCAAGACACATTTCTAAAGGCAAGGGAAACAAAAGCAAAAATGAACTATTAGGGCTTCATTGAGATAAAAAGCTTCTGTACAGCAAAAGAAACAGTCAACAAAACTAAAAGGTAGCCTACAGAATGGGAGAAGATATTTGCAAATGACAGATCAGATAAAGGGCTGGTATCTAAGATCTATAAAAAACTTATAAAATTCAACACCCAAAAAATAAATAATCCAATCAAGAAATGGGCAAAAGACATGAATAGACATTTGTCCAAAGAAGACTTACAAATGGCCAACAGACACATGAAAAAAATGCTCATCTGTTGTCATCAGAGAAATACAAGTCAAAACCACAATAAGATACTACTTTCATCAGTTATAATGGCTAAAATTAGCAACACAGGAAACCACAAATGTTGGAGAGGATGTGGAGAAAGGGGAACCCTCCTTAACTATTGGTGGGAATCCAAGCAGATACCACCACTCTGGAAAACAGTATGAAGGTTCCTCAAGAAGTTAAAAATAGGAGGAGTTCCACCAGATGTCAGAGGATGGGGTACTCCTTTTTTAACTGGTCCCCAGAATTTAGATAGAAATCTACCGAGCCACTCTGAACGCCCACGAAATCAGCCTGAGATGTAAGATTATATACGTCTGGATCTCTATGGGGGCAGATGATCATCAGTCAAGAGGGTGCTCCTTGCCTGGATTGTGGTTGATATTTTCAGCTGTACATCCCCTCAACCACAACTCAACAGAATGACTAAGAGGAGGAACTCCCAACAAAGAAAAGACCAACAGACAGTGGCCTCTTCCATAAATTTAATGGAAGATTTACTTACTTAATTACATGTTACTTACTTACTTACTTACATCTTACTTAGTAAGATGTCAGAAATAAACTTTAGGATAGCAGTTATGAAGACAATAGTCAGGCTGGATAAAACTATTAATAGCAACATAGATTTACTAAGGGCAGAAATGAGAGCAGATCTGGTAGAACTTAAAAATGCTATCAAAGAGATATAATCTAATCTAGATATTCCAACAGTTAGGTTAAATGAGGAAGAAGAATGAATTAGTGATCTTGAAGACAAACAGATAGAAAAGATGGAGAAAGACGAGGCCTCAAACAAACAGCTTAAAATCCATGAAAACAGAATTAGAGAAATAAATGATGCCATGAAACGTTCCAATGTCAGAAGTATTGGGATCCTTGAGGGGGTGGAAAGAGAGAGAGGACTAGGATATATATTTGATCAAATCATAGCCAAGAACTTCCCTAATCTATGGAATGAAACTAACATTCATGTCCTAGAGGCAGAGAAAACCCCTCCCAAGATCAAGGAGAGACAATGCCCAGGCATGTAATAGTAAAACTCACAAACCTTAGAACCAAGGAAACTATTTTAAGGGCATTTAGGGGGAAGAGATTCCTTACATACAGAGGGAGGAACATCAGAATGTCAGGCCTGTCCACAGAGATCTGGCAAGCTAGAAAGGGCTGGCAAGACACATTCAGGGTACTAAATGAGAAGAATATGCAGCCAAGAATTCTTTATCCAGCAAGGCTGTCATTCAGAATGGATGGAGAGATAAGGATCTTTTAGGACTGCGAGAGACTGAAAGAATATGTGACCGCTAAGCCAGCCCTGCAAGAAATATTAGGGAGGGGGGGTTCTATAAAAGTAGAAAGACTCCAAGAATGATATGGAACAGAAATATACAGAGACAGTCTATAGAAACAAGGATTGTACAGGCAACCTGATGACAATAAAATCTTACCTTTCAATAATCACTCTCAATGTGAACGGCCTAAATGCTCCCATAAAATGGCACAAGGTTTGTGGATTGAATAAAAAGGCAACACCCATCCATATGCTGTCTGTAAGAGACTCATTTTGGTTTTTTGTTTGTTTGTTTGTTTGTTTGTTTGTTTTATTAACATATAATGTATTATTTGCTCCAGGGTACATGTCTGTGAATCATCAGGCTTACACATTTCACAGCACTTACCATAGCATACCCTCTGCAATGTCCATCACCCAGCCACCCTACTCCTACCCTCCTACCCCCCAGCAACCCTCAGTTTGTTTCATGAGTAAGAGACTCATTTTGAACCTAAAGATACATCCAGACTGAAAGTGAAGGGACAGAGAATTATCTTTCATGTCAATGGACCTCAAAAGAAAGCTAGGGTAGCAATTCTCACATCAGACAAATTAGATTTTAAGCTAAAGACTATAGTTAGAGAAACAGAAGGACACTACATCATTCTCAAAGGGTCTATCCAACAATAAGATCTAACAATTGTAAATATCTATGCCCCCAACACAGGAGAAACCAACTACATAAACCAACTGTTAACCAAAATAAAGAGATGTATTGATAAAAATAAGTTAATAGTAGGAGACCTCAACATTCCATTTTCATCAATAGAAAGATCATCTAAGCAAAAAGTCAACAAAGAAACAAGTTTTAAATGACACAGTGAATCAAATGGACCTCATAGATATATACAGAACATTCCACCCTAAAATGACAAAATACTCATTCTCCTGAAGCACACATGGAACTTTCTCCAGAATACACTACATACTGCACAAATTAGGTCTCAACAGGTACTGGAAGACTGAGATTATTCCCTGCATATTCTCAGACCACAATGCTTTGAAACTGGAACTCAATCACAAGAAAAAGTTTGAAAGTTTGGAAGAAATTCAAGCACTTGGAAGCTAAAGACCATCCTGCTCAAGAATGTTCGGGTCAATCAGGAAATCAAAGAAGAACATAAACAATTCGTGGAAACCAATGAGAACAAAGGCACATTGATCCAAAACCTATGGGATATGGCAAAGGTGGTTCTAAGAGGGAAATACATAGGGCACCTGGGTAGCTCAGTGGGTTAAAGCCTCTGCCTTAAGCTTGAGTCATGATCTCACAGTCCTGGGATCAAGTCCTGCATCAGGCACTTGCACCCCAATGTTCATACCAACAATGTCCACAATAGCCAAACTGTGGAAGCAGCTGAGATGTCCTTCAAGAGATGGATAAAGAAGATGTGGTTCATATATATAATGGAACATTACTCAGCCATCAAAAATGATGAATACCTACCATTTATATGGAGAACTGGAGGGTTTTATGCTAAGTGAAATAAGTCAATCAGAGAAAGACAATTATCGCATGGTTTCACTCATATGTGGAATGTAACAAATAGCACAAAGGATCATAGGGGAAGGGAAGGAAAATGGAATGGGAAGAAATCAGAGGGGAAAACAAACCCTGAAAGACTCTTGACTATGTGAAACAAACTGAGGGTTTCTGGAGGAGTGGGGGTGGGGGGATGGGGTAATTGGGTGATGGGCATTAAGGAGGGTACATGATGTGATGAGTGCTGGTTATTATATGCAACTGATGAATCACTGAACACTAAATCTGAAACTAATGATGTACTATATGTTGGCTAATTGAATTTAAATAAAAGTAATAATTCTGGTAGACCTTTAAGAATCTCTAAGAAGATTTTCATAGCCTCTGTAGTTTCAATGCTGAGAGCATGGAACAATGGGTCAAATCAAAAGAAAATCCAGATTTTTAACTTTTTTTTTTAAAGATTTATTTTATTTATTTATTTATTTGTTTATTTATTTATTTATTTATTTATTTGAGAGAGAGAGAGAGCACAAGAGGGGAGAAGGTCAGAGGGAGAAGCAGACTCCCCATGGAGCCGGGAGCCCGATGCGGGACTCGATCCCGGGACTCCGGGACATTGACCTGAGCCGAAGACAGTCGCCCAACCAACTGAGCCACCCAGGTGCCCCCAGATTTTTAACTTTTTTTATGAGGAACTTCCAAACTTCCCTACTGTTTTCCAGAGGGACTGCACCAGTTTGCATTCCCACCAACAGTATAAGAGGGTTCCCCTTTCTTTGCATCCTCACCAACCTCTGTTGTTTCTTGAGTTGTTAACTTTAGCCATTCTGACTGGTGTGTTGTGGTACTTCACTGTGATTTTTATTTGTATTTCAATTCTAAGGGACACACGAACCCCAATGTTTATAGCAGCAATATCCACAATAGCCAAAATACGGAAAGAGCCCAAATGTCCATCAGCTGATGAATGGGTAAAGATGGAGTGTGTGTGTGTGTGTGTGTGTGTGTGTGTGTGTGTGTGTGTAAAATAGAATATTACTCAGTCACTCAGTCATCAAAAAGAACAAAATCTTTCCATTTCCAACAGCATGGATGGAACTAGAGGGTATTAAGTTAAGCAAAATAAGTCAGTCAGAGAAAGACAAATCCCATATGATTTCACTCATATGTGGAATTTACGAAACAAAACAGATGAACATGGGGGTAGTGAAGAAAAAATGAAATAAGATAAAAAAAAGAGTGGGAGGCAAACCATAAGAGTCTCTTAACTACAGGGAACAAACTGTGGGTTGTTGCAGTGAAGGTGGGTTGGGGGTTGGGTAACTGGGTGATGGGCATTAAGGAAAACACTTGTTGTAATGAGCACTGGGTGTTACATACAAGTGATGAGTGCCTAAATTCAATCTCTGAAACTAATACTATACTATATGTTAACTAGCTTGAATTTAAATAAAATCTTGAAAGAAAAAATATCCATATTTTAATGTCTAGGTATTCAATCTATGTTGCTTTATTATGCATTTTAAATATGTATTAAGCATCAGATGGGAGAATTTAGAATTTCTACTTGCTTTTACACTTTATTCCTTCCAGTTTAATAATAAATCTTTATAATTTAAGTCAATACAGGGACTTCTCTGGAAGTAAAATAACAAAACCCAAGCATCAAAGCAGAGTTTTCAATGTAAAATGGGACCAGCAGACTGGCTACTCCTTAGGAGGATACAGATGATAAAAGTAAAGCCTATGTTGAAAAAAAATAATAAGTGCACCATCTGAACAATATGTATGAAATATTGGGATAAGGAAACCCTATCAAAGGGTGCCTGGGTTGCTCAGTTGGTTAAACGACTGCCTTCAGCTTGGGTCATGATCCTAGGGTCCCTGCATCAGACTCCCAACTCTGCGAGGAGACTGCTTCTCCCCCTCCCACTGCCTGACGCTCCTCCTATTTGTGCTCTCTATATATATCAAATAAATAAATAAATTCTTTTTTTTAGTAAAAGATTTTATTTATTTATTTGACAGAGAGAGAGGGAGATCACAAGTAGGCAGAGAGGCAGGCAGAGAGAGAGGGAGAAGCAGGCTCCCTGCTGAGCAGAGAGTCCGATGTGGGGCTCCATGCCCGGAACCTGGGATCATGACCTAAGCCAAAGGCAGAGACTTTAACCCACTGAGCCACTCAGGCGCCCCTAAATAAATAAATTCTTTAAAAAAAAAGAAAAAGAAAAGAAAAACCTATCATTGTGGTACCTCTGCCTCAAGGAGAAAAAGAACCCCAGGAACAAGCGGCTTAACTTCCAACATAATGGCCAATGACTCTAGATGCAAAGAACTTCACATTAGTTCTAGAAGTTTATAATCTAATCCTCAGTCCAAGAATAACAAAACATTTTACCATGGACCTAGGGTTTCTCTCTAGTTTTATGTAGGGTTATAAAAAGTAAAGACTATTTTCACAACTTAAAGCAAGTGGTTCTAACTAAACCTTAGTTTCCTCATCTACCAAGTAGTTACTGGGTGGCAAGGGGCCTGATTACATAATTTGTATGGTTATATTTAGCTCTACCATTTTATAATTCTATATGCTGGTTAACATATGTCTATTCTAAGCATTTTTAAAACATTTTTTAAAAATCGCAAATAGCCAGGTTATAGTAGATCTTACTAAAATAGTTTTGATCAAATATACAACACCTTGAAGTAGCACTTAATGAGACTAATTTTGAAATAATCCTGTCATTGATGATAAATTAAGTTTTCAGATATGAAGATTAATCATGTCAAAAGTTATTTTGTGATCTAGAAATTTTATTTACTGAAAAGAATAAGAAGTAAGCTTCTGAGTACCTAAAATAGGCCAAGAAATATGGGCTAAGTATTTTCTATGTGCCAAATAACTCGGAATCATGAAAATTGTGGACTATCACTCTTTAGCAGACGCTGTTGGTTCCCAGCCCACATCCCTTGGGTCTTGTTACTTCAGTTTGGTCCTGCACAAATACCAACTGTCAGTATCTGCATCCCTTGGCCATGAGTCTCTTAAACCTTGGAAGGCTGTCGTGCCTATATCCAGCAGCAAGGTGCCAGGGAACTACTGCCTCTACCCCGGGGAGAGCCTAAACCAATGGCTGAATGGAAATGCTATCACAGCTTGCTCACCCCACAAGAGTTTTACACAATTTCTCAGAATTTCCCAGAGGCATTAAATCTGATTACCAGTAGCAGCGGCTGCCTTGATAGTATTTCCTACACTGGCTACCTCACTTTTCCCATATCTCTTCCCTACTTCCTTACTCATTTATTTACACTTGCCTTGTCTCAGGATCTGCTTCTGGAAGTACCCAAACTAAGACTACCAGAAACAGATTGATCTCACAGTGCAAGTAAATTTTCCTATGTTATAATTTTGTCCTTTACCACCTCCTTACACACACACTCACACTCTTTGACCAAAATGAGGAAAAAAAACTTGGAATGAAAAAAGCAATGCACACTCACAAAAGAAAAACAAATGTGGAAATTTAATATCTACTCTAGAAACAAAGAACATTACAAGCACTTTTTCACAAATGAAGAAATTGGAAACTGGAGGGACAGGGAGAAGAGGGATTAGCTCTTTAGTTACCATTTCCCTGCACTTAGGAGGATTTTGAAGATAAAGACTGGGACAAGCAAATTTTATTAGACTTGGTGTGAGTTAAGGGTACATTCTGCTGAACACTGGTTCTGAGTCTAAAAGCAAAATTCTGGTATAGACACTTCATGGATAGAACCTTAACCTAGTGCAGTATAAAAATATAGTGAGGAGATATGGTCCATATATACAATGGAATATTATGCCTCCATCAGAAAGGATGAATATCCAACTTTTGTATCAACATGGACAGGAGTAGAAGAGATTATGCAGAGTGAAATAAGTCAAGCGGAGAGAGGCAATTATCTTATGGTCTCACTTACGTGTGGAGTATAAAGAAAATCATGTAGGGCATCGTGAGAAGGAAGGGAAGGGTGAATGGGGGGAAATCGGAGGGGGTGATGAACCAGGAGAGACTGTGGACTCTGAGCAACAAACTGAGGGTTTGGGAGGGGAGGGGGTGGGGGAGGGGTGAGCCTGGTGGTGGGTATTGAGAAGGGCACGTATTGCATGGAGCACTGGGTGTGGTGCATGAACGATCAATCTTGTAACACTGAAAAATTAAAATAAACATATTTGGGGAGAAAAAAAAAAGAATGACTAAAGAATTAATTACTGTTGTAACATCTTGGCTTCATGTGTGAAAGTCAAAATTATACCTTCCCGAATGTCAATTTTCATTATCTCTGAATTACTCGTGAACACACTATAGGTTACAGGCATGCTGCTTTTATCTGGCTTGATCATTGTGGAGCCACTAATATTAATACGCCTGACCTTAGGTTAAAATTATTCTGATGGAGGTACAAGAAACTTAACATTTGACTGATCCTAGATTTCTTACATCAACTCCATTTATAATGAATTTGGTCTTTTTTGCTCATTGTTTTCCCTTTCTTCTTCTCTGATCTCTTTCAAAGGGAGTTTTCTTGGTAAGCCTAGTCCCCAAGATTTTATCATTCTGAATTTGGAGAATAGGTGCACTAATTCTGATTGGAGGAAAGGGAATGCTTCAAAAAACACAGTCTGGGGCTTCATAGGACAGGAGGTAAAGGAAGAGAATCGAAGAGAATCAGGGACTACTACCGTGTAAGAGAAATAGAAAAATTGAGAGAAGAAAGGATATTTTATAGAGTTCTTAAATTACAGGCTGTAACTCAAATATAAATCACTCAAATACTCATCTGGAAGTATAAGATTATAGCATAGTACAGTATCAGTATAGCATAGGAAGTAGTGTCTGGAATACTAGGCTAAGCTTCCTCGTCTACCCTTTTCTATCCTGAAGCTATTTACAAAGATATTAATAGGTCCCCACAGTACTAGCTGGACAGTTTTCAAATAATCTATTAGAAAATCAAACCACCAAATAGCCATTAAGCTATCACCTTTCCGTCAACTATAATATCCTTCTGTCTCTATAAGACAAATGTTTAGATTCTAGCTGGGAAAAAGTGGGAATTTTATTTCGGCTTTCTCTGCATCATTAGGTTGCTGGAAATCATGGAAACCGAAATTACATATATAAGCTATTGCATGCATTGAGACCTCTTGTAGGAAGAACTCAGTAATCAAATCAGTCAGTTCAAATCATCCTCAACATTAGCAAGGTGGCTGTAGGATCATTTTAAGAAATGACTTTCTGCTCCTATTAGCAGACTGATTACATTCTAGCTTCTGTTCCAAGAGCATATCACCATACCAGTCTCTCAAAATGTGTAGTAAAAGAGTATTTCTTTGCCAATGTTTATATTCAAGTCAAAGTTGAAAGAAAGAAAGAAAGAAAGAAAGAAAGAAAGAAAGAAAGAAAGAAAGAAAGAGAAAGAAAGAAATAGACAAGAATACCAAAAAATTGGAGTCATGGGAGTTTGTACCCCTTCAACAAAAGCAATCATCAAGGCAAATATTTACTGTTTGGGTTGTTGAACATAGACATGTGGACAGAAGTTTAATGTCCATGCAATCTGTTTCCAGTACATTAGCCATCACATTACAAACAACAAAAAAGATTCTTTCTTGTTTAAAATGTGTCCCACATGCTCAGAATCAATCTTGGTCAACAGACTGCAGTATAATTTGGCAGTTCAGAAATGACAAGATTATGGACACATTTCAATTAAAAAATAATTTCAGAGAAGACAACTTATATGCATTATGTATCTAACAATGCTTCCAGAAAACATTTAGGAATCTACCATATCAACTATGATCAGAGAGTCTTGGTCTGCTTTGTCAAACAATATAATGTAGTTGAATTTCTTATGGAGAAGCTACAGGCAACCTTCCATTTTTCTATATAACAAATTCCTTAAACATATTAAAAGTTAAATGTGAGAAATAAAACAGTCTGTGTTAAATCTTAGTTCTACAAATTACTAGTTAAAAAATCTTAAATTACTTAACATCTCTGATTCATACATTTATTCATTCAACAGATACTTACTGTGTGTGTGCCTGTTATATGTCAGGCAACATTCCAGGGTTTAGAAATTCAGAAGTCAACAGAAGAGGCTACAGGCCCTGCCTTCATACTTTCAAGGAAGGGAAGCAATAAAAAGGAAAAATATGCCACATATTAGAGCATGCTAAATGTAGAAAGAAAAATAAAATAAAGCAGAGAATGGTATATGAACTATTAGAGAGGTATTAGGTACATATTAGATAGATATTTTAGATAGAACCAGGTAAGATGTCACCAAAAATATGATCTTAGTGATAACCTGAAAAAATCTTGTTGATATCCATGGAAGGAAAGAGTGCTCCATGGATGGCAAGTGCAAAGGCCCTGCGCCTCATCGCTTGTCAGACATGGGAATAGCTAGACTAGAGAGATGAAAAATAGAGCAGTAGGAGATGAGGTCAGAGAAGTAATGAGATCCCAGCTGGGGAACAGGCCATAAAAGCCTTTTAGTTAATAGCAAGGACCTTCAAAGTAATAAGAAGTTATTAGGTGATTTTGAGAAGTGATATTATCTGGCTTACATTTGACAGAAATAATAATAATTCTTGCGCATAGGTTTACTGTAAAGACAAAGTAAGATAATTGACATAAAATGTTTCCCACAGTACATGACAAATGCCAAGCATAAAATATTAGCTGCCATAATTATTTTTGTTAACAAGGCAGAAATTAGAAAAGCATGATCAAAACTGGAACTCATTGCATGGGTGTTCAAAGATCAAGTGAAGAAAATTTCTGGAACATTTAAGTGCTTTTAAAAAATGGAGGGAAAAACTTGAAGTATAAAACAGAATATTAGACTTTCCAGGTAAATCGCTCAAAGCTCTAAGTACAGAAATAATTGGAAATCGATTTAAAGCTATTCAAATTGATGTTTCTTCCCATTTAAGGCCAGAAAGAAGAATCCAAAACTGTTTGGATGACTTTTGGCAAAGTGTTTTACTCTGTAAATAGAAAGGATTTGTTGTAAATAGGTTCCAAGAAAGCTACTAATAGTCCTCCCTGCTGGTTGAGCAAGATTGCTGAAATAAAATAAAGCAAGGCAGAAGGTATCATTGCCTACTTAAGCAGTGTGGCATAAAAATTAATGCAGTAGCTAGATATCAGAGAAAAAATAAACAGATCATGCTCAAAACACCATGAGAGGCAATATCCCTCGTATCTCTCCCAGTAAATAATTACGGGTGTACAATAGGCATGAATGATACAAAGAATGGAGGATTTATGATTTGAACTCCCAGAGAACCTTCAAAGTGCAGGATCTCATTTCACGCACAGCCCAAGGAATAGTATATCATATCTTTCATTTTTATATCATTTTATGTATTCCATTCCTTTTAAAAGCATTTATTGATTATCTATTATGTGCAAGGAGCTGGGGAAAACAGAAAACTGTGTAAGACATGGTCCTCATCACCCAAGAAACTTACATTACAGCAAAGGAACACAGGGCACAGACTATATTCATTCAACATAAGACAAAGTCAATTTAAGTTAAATCAAAAAAAATAATTTTATGCAAAAAAGAAAATCATTAAGTATACATAGAATTTTTAAGATAAACCCCAATTTCAGAAACATTAAAATTTGAAAGAAATGACTACTTTAATACATAAAATCAGATATATAAATCTCTACACTGAGAAGAAGCATAAGTCTCAAAGATGGTTTTTGAAATAACTAGGTGTTAGAAGAGCACAAAGGAAAAAGGTATTAGTACTGGATCAAAGGGGCTAGCAAAATATGGATGATGTTAACATTTCAGCTGAGCTTTAATAAAAGAACTAAAAAGTCTATAGCGGAAATGGTGAGTAAAAAACGCATCCTAGGCAAATGGAAATGGAGGGTAGGAAATGTATTCCCGCCAGATGAAATAGCACACATAGAGGCACAGAGCAAAAATGACTATGCACAGAGCAGCAGCCATAATTTCAGATGAACTAAAGAAGGTTCATATTGGACCCAGTTGTAAGGAGTTTCAAATGCTAAATAAAGGATAGTAAACACTGTCATGCCAGAAACTAGGAAGTTTTAAAAGCAGAGAACAAATACTCTCATGTGCATGATTTAAGAAGATTCACAAAACAATAGTCCACAGGGAACTGTAGAGAGGCTTGGCTGCAGAGTGGGAGAGGAAACTTTCCTAAGACCCCCGGCAAATGATTCCAAGCAGAATAGAAAGGTAAAGCAGTGGGTTAAAAAAGACATGGATGTGTCTCCCACATTAGCACTTTTATTAACATGATCATGATTGATACACAGTACTGTGACAATGAAAGAATAAGAATTATTATTCAGGTGTTATTTTCTGTTTGTTTTTAAGACAGAGATTGAGTGCACATGCACACACAGGGGATGGTGGCAGAGGGAGAGAAAGAATCATAAGCAAGTTCCATGTTCAGTGCAGTGCTCGACCTGGGGCTCCTGAGGGGGCTTGATCCAACAACCCTGAGATCATGACGTGAGCCAAAATCAAGAGTCAGATGCTTAACTGACTGAGCCACCTAGGCACCACATTATTCAGGTTTTAAAAAGGAAAAAATCAAGACAGAAAATTTATGACTTTTTTATCATTATATCCAATTTTAAAAGATAAACGGAGACATATTCAAAATTTATAGAGGTTTTTTTTTTTTTGAGAAAAATCTGTTGTAATTAGGCAGCACCAAACCATAAGTAGCTAGGAGTGCTTATCAGACAAGAACCAGAGTAAAGACCTATATAGATAATGTGTGGTAGCAAAGAAAGGAAATTATTTGATTGGCTACAGCTTAAAGAAAGTCCAGTTGGCAGTTTGTGATTGGTTATCCTTAGCATTTTGATTTTGAAAACTTAAGGCATTTAAGGCTTAGATTTTGGTTTGCTTGCATAGACCACTGTAGCATTAAAGCCACCTCAGTAATGTCCTCCTATTTTAAAATCTAATGCTAGGAAGTAAAACAAATCAGTGCCAGAAAACAATCTGCCTCCGAGGAGAGATCTGTTGCTTTCTTCACCGCACATGAACTAATTCTCATGTAGGTTTCTAGTCAGGAATTAAAGAATGTTTTGGGATGAACTACATATTACAACTTGAAAAATATAAGCAGCATTAGATGAAGTGTGCAATTCTTTGCTAAACAAAAATGGTTCGTTCTAGTGACTCAGCAGTTCAATCTCACACAGCTGTTGACATTGTGGCTGTGACAGTTTGTAAAGACATTGTCTCCATTCCCACCCTGTGGCTATGTCAATAGAAAGCTAAGATAGAATGCCAGGTGACTTTATGGGATGAGAAGTGAATCAAAATTTTGGCTACTTCTTTAGCAAGATTGAGTTTAGGGAAATCTGCTTATTCTACATTCCTATTTCAAAGGATAAAATATTTCTAAAAGAAAACGGACATTACAGAAAGTTCATTTAATGATAATGGACAATTTGCAATGACATGGATGGAACTAGAGGGTATTATGCTAAGCAAAAT
>JAPYYJ010001475.1:0-14113 GCA_028533885.1 Nasua narica | reverse complement strand
TGTAATCACCAAGACAGCATGGTACTGGCACAAAAACAGACACATAGACCAGTGGAACAGAATAGAGAGCCCAGAGATGGACCCACAACTCTACGGTCAAATCATCTTTGACAAAACAGGCAAAAATATCCAGTGGAAAAAAGACAGTCTCTTCAATAAATGGTGCTGGAAAAATTGGACAGCGATATGTAGAAGAATGGAACTTGACCATTCTCTTACACCATACACGAAGATAAACTCGAAATGGATAAAAGACCTCAACGTCAGCCAGGGTTCTATCAAAACCCTAGAGGAGAACATAGGCAGTAACCTCTACGACATTAGATTGGACTTTTTTTGAAGGTTTTATTTATTTGACAGAGAGAGGGACAATGAGAGAGGAAACACAAGCAGATGTAGAGGAACAGGGAGAAGCCGAATCCCCATAGAGCAGGGAGCTGGACATGGCAGAGTTCGATCCCAGGACCCCAGGATCATGTCTTGAGCTGAAGGTAGATGCTTACCCACTGAGCCACACAGTCACCCCTAGATTGAACCTTTTTAAAGGCCCTTTTCAAATCCAAGAACTCAGTGAAATCTTTGCCATCCAATTGCCTGGAAGACCTGTAGATTTGGGTGAATTCCTCTCTTGCTGAGGCCTTCCAAGTTTCCTGAAGTTCCTGCCTCTGCCAGCAGGTGGCACTCTTTACTTAGCTGTTAGGGCTGAGGGGACTCCTGAAAGCAAGGCACCAGGCCCATATTTCTAGGTTTCTTTATTGTCTCCATAAAGGAGATGTGCCTTTTTGAAGCTGTCTCATCATATCTGAGTCTATGCATGTGTCTCTTAAAGGTGATATTCCAGGGGCACTTGGCTGGCTCAATCAGTAGAGAGCACGCCTCTTGATCTCAGGGTGGCGAGTTTAAGCCCCACGGTGGGTGTAGAGATGAGTTAAAAAATAAAATGTGGGGGCACCAGGGAGGCTCAGTTGGTTAAGTGGCTGTCTTCAGCTTAGGTCCTGATCCCCCTGCGGGAAGGGAAGGGGCATGGCTCTGAGGATTGACTGCAGCCACAGGGGTCCTGGGGAGGGGTTGGAGGTCTGGAGGAGGGGGAGACCTGCCCACAAGGTATAAGGGCGGGCCACCCAGTCCAGGCAGGAGGGGCATCCAATGGGCTGAGGGCATCCCCCTCCCTGACCAATGAGTGTGGGGGGGCGGAGCTACGTCCTCTGTGGGTGGACCTGGAGCTGACTCAGGATGTAGGGGCGGGGCAGAAAGCTGAGCTGGGAGAGATCCAGGGCTGGCATCCTGGCTAGGTGAATGTGGGCTGTGTGATGCACTGGGGGACCTGGGGGTAGGGGCCTCCAAGCGCACATGAAGCAAATTCATCATGGGGACTGAGATGCGCTTTCTTTTTCCCTTGAAAGTCTCTTCTGCCTGATGTCCATCCACTTGCTGTACCTGCCAGACCCCTGAGCTCCAGGGCGCCTGCTCACCCAAGCTTTTGTGATATGGGACATTGCATTGATTCCTAAGTTCCCCAGGAAGAGTGCATGTCATGAGAGCACACAGTCCCCAGCTTCAGTGGGGTGCCCGCCGTCCCTTGGCACAGTGCAAGTAATGGACCTTGAGCTGCACCCTGAATTCAGCCAGGTGTCCCCGGTTCCCCCCAACCGGTGTGGTGCTAACAAGCCCCAGAGAAGTTTCCAGCTGCAGCATTTTGTGCCTTGTCTGAGGGGTTGGTGGTCAGGGGCTGTTAGGGTCGTGCATGAGGGCCCTCCATGTTCCTGTTCCCCTACCCCTGGCACAGGTGTGGCGGTAAAAACCCCAGAGCTATCCCCCGGGTACAACATTGTGCCACGTGTCCCCGGGTCAGTAGTTATGGGCTGTCAGGATCCCACAGGACTGTCCTCCGAGTGGGGGCCTGGAAGCTGGAGGAAACCAGACCCCACTCAAGTTGCCTGAGGAGCAGGTGAGCCGAGGTGTTCCTTTGGAAGGATAATTGTCCAAACAAGATGAAGTCATTGGTCTCCCTTAAAATGTAGATCATTACTACTTAAGCAACAAGTATGTGTTTCCCTGTTTCCCAGGAACAGAAGCAGGTGTCCAGACCTTTGGTCAGAGGTGCCTCCGTGTCCACACCTGACAACACTTCTGTGATCTGCCTCCATGAAGCCCGAAGTTTGGAACAGGAGCATCTGAGTCAGTTGTGCAGCTTGTCACAGGACATCAGCTTTTCAGAGAAAGCAGCAGGTACACGGGGTGCAATGTCACATCCATGTCAGGACGGGAGTAAACCTTCTCTTTCACCCCCAATTTCCTGGGCCGTTCTCTTTTCTGTACTTGAGCCAGAAAGTAAGTGTCAATAGCTGTCAGCATTCTGGATTTGGTGCCAGAGTCACTTAGTTTCCCTGCAAGTAGGACATTACAGGGAATATCATTTTCTCTATTCATTGACTGCTTACAAAATGTCACCTGAACATCTGTTTCCTGGGAAATCCCCTGTAGGAAGGAAGAAAGAGGAGATTTATTGTTGGTGTGTTTTTAACATGTAATGGGATCCTTAATCGATCAGCATTTATTCCCTTGGGCCTAGGGTATGTTTGAATGGCCAACATCTAGAGATAGGTGGCTTTTTGACGTCAGATACAGACTGGGATGATGTCTTCAAAGAGTTACAATAAAGGTAGAAGGAAAATTCAAAATGATTCAAAGGAGCCTTTTCCCATTTAAAAGATGAGCTTGAGTTTCTAGTTGGACTAAACGGATCATCTAGATGTTTGGACGTGCCGTATTTTCTCTGTAGTTTCTTTGGTGGTGGAGTCAGAGGGAGAGTCTTTGGGAACTCTCCTGGATAAAGGCCTGCTGGTGGCTTCAATGGCCAGGGGGCATCAGGAGCCCTGCAGTGAGTTCTGGAACTGCTTGCCTGATGCTGGGTGAGGCAGGTTATCCCACAGAGTTGGATTGTCCTTATGAAATTGCTGGAAGGTAATACCTATGGAAAGACTTTTTGCACCGAAACTTTCAGCTTAACGAAGAGCAACTAGAAATGAGGTGATTTTGGCTGTATTAATCTGTAAATAATAGTTTTAAAACCCCTTGTCATGGGCTATCGTATTTGACTGCACAAGGAGTCCTCCGAAGGCTACAATGAAAGACTCATGTCTCAGAGCATGTCCATGTTCCATTGATACGTCCCTTACAGTTTGCACAGGTAGGAAAGTAAGTAGAGAGAAATACAACACATTTAGGAGAGTCTTGGGCCAGTGTAATTTGGAAGAGGGGGGAATCCTGGAGCTTCGCAGCAGACATGGGAGTTCCAGGTCTGGGTCGAGCTGACATCTAAAACCTAGATGATGGAAAAGACAAGATATCAGAATATCTGCTACTCTTGTATTTCCTGTTCTCTTTAAGTCACGCAGTAAATCCTACCTGCTAGTGGAAGGGGCTCTCTGTGCATTTTTATTTGCTGTTTTGATTAAACATTGGGAAACCATTCTTCTGATAAGATTAAATGAATTCTTAGAGGGTGTCATGTTTTCCTCTTCCATGAACCACATTCCAATATTGGAAAATATTTTTTAAAGTAAAACAGAGCCATGGAGCTGTAACAGGATGCAGTGGCCTTTGTGAGGACAAATGGAGAAGGAGTGTAGTTGAGTAGCTAGGGCCGGACCCACAGTGCTTCCAAAGAAAATCTAGGCTTCCCTGGGGGGAGAGGGTGGTGGTGGCTGCTCCCTTGGTGGCCCATCCTGGGCTCTGGAAGCTGGACCCAGTGTCATTTGGGATTGAACTGGGATATTTATAAAGAAAGCAGAATGAATACTGGAGGGTGCCTGCCTGCTTTGCCCCGGGACAACTCTGTGGAGTAAAAGAACTCATCCCCCGTGAGGCCTGTCAGGATCTCTGAGGGTGTGGGCTTTGCTTCATGAGATGAGATGTGTCTTCGTCCTTCTCTGAACCAGAGCCCTCTTCTCTGCCTATGGAGACCCCAACCTTTACGTGACCGTGTCATTAGTATTCTTGTTATTTGATGAAGGAAATCTAGACATTGATTTCAGGATACGGAGAGCTAAAGGAAAAACACAAGGTCCAATATATATAGGGTGACTGCACTTGTGGTATCTCTCATTCGTATGGGTCGTGTAGGGCTGCCCGTAAGAGAAAGACCAAGGAATTCTATTTGGTTAGAAGAGTGTCGTGCCCCTGTATGCTTTATTCCATCCTTTTCCTTCCTTCTCGGATGGGAAACTAGAGTCGTGACTGGAGCTTGGTTTCTGATTTTCAGGAACAGGAGACCAGAGATTTGTGTCTTGTCCCCGCTGACATGGTGCTCTGGGCCCAGTGAGTGAGGGTTTGAGGCTTGGACTTGGAAGCATTGGTGTGGAGGATGGTGGAAGGATGTTGTCCGGCTTTCCCCGCACACAGAGTCACTCGGCTGGTCTGCCTCAACGGACCCATTCCTGCCTTTTGAAGGGCAGGTTGAAGGTGGCTTGAAACCCTAAGGCACTGGGGGAATGATCTGGAAGGGACACCTGGGTGGGCCAGTGTAGACAAGCCCAGGGAATTGCAGAGCTAACGATGCACACGTTTCTGACGCTTGAGTTGGCTTCTCTGTGAGTAGCACTGAGCTCCTGGACAGCAGTCTTTGGGTCTTAGGAGTCACCGTGTCAGCAGGTTGGAGCCTGGCAGGCTAGTCAGATCAGAGGCCGGGAGGCTGGGAGACCGTGGCGGTGGGCCGTTGCTCTCGATGGGCAGGCCAGCTCGCTCCAGGGACAGGACTCTGCTCTGTGGACAGCCCTCCTGCTGCAGATGTGACAGGAGAGTTGCTTCCTGTTGGGTTCTCAAGCCTTTGTCTCAGCAGGGGGCTTGGTGGGAAGCAGCCCCCAGCCAGCATTATTGGTTCTTGCCCAGGGCGCCTCTTGCTTCCTGGGATGAGGACTGCAGGTGTCCTCTGTCTGGGCTCAGTGAATTCAGCCAGCAGAAGCACTTCTTTCCAAGCCACAACCCTACGAGATCCTCCACTTTGCTGTTCTGCTGGAAGAGGCCAGTTTTCCTTTGGAACTGAAATCTCAGATCCTGCCCTTAGGTTCCAAGGCCACACGGCACACCAGTCTTCTTGAAGCTCTAGTTCCACATGGTGCCTGGGGACCCATTGTCCCGGACATCCTGGCTGTGCAAGAGCTCTGGTCACCTTTTCCCCTAGGGCTCTGGACTAGGAAATCGGAGGGAGTCTGTGGTGAAACCATCCAAGTAGGCTTCCATTTCCCCCTTGCCGAGGTTGGCTGGTGACTGTTATAACTTCTCGGAAATAGAATGCAGGAGACAAGGCTGGGGTACTGAAGGGGAGCTGGTGGTGGTGCTTGTTCTTCACCTAGCATCCAGGTGGGACTTCACTAGGAAGGTGACGCTTGAGTCAAGTTCTAAAGCAGGGTGTGATATCACAGATAAAAATAAAAATCACTTCCAACTCTCTGTAGATGATCTTATCCACTCCTATTACTTAAACTGTTATATAAAGTGTATGGTCAAAGGACTTCCAGGATATTTTCTCAACTCTACCTCTTTTCTCTGCTTCATATATGCTTTACAAGCCAAATGGGTATTTTACAGTTCTTTTAACTGATGATATAAAACCACACTACAAGAGCTAATTCTTTTCCTACTTTGTTAATATAAATAATAGCATAACAGTCTGATTTTTAACTCTTCCTTTTCCTTCACAGCCTTTCATTTAATTTGTTCTTCCCCAACTCATCTCTGAAAATCTTCAAATTCATTCCATTTCCACTGCCTAAGTTCACAGCATGATCTTTGGCCTATACTGCTCCAAGAGTTTTCCCAACTGATCTCAGTCACTCTAGGCTCTCTTCACTGCACTCCATCCTCCTCATTCCTACCAGTATCCAATACAAATCTAATCATATGGAGCCTCTTTAGAAATTTTTAACTTAAAAAATAATGTATTGAAATATAGTTGGCACATAATGTTTTATTAGTTTTCCATGTACAACATGGTGATTCTACAGCCCTGTGTGTTATGATATTCTCACCACAGGGGTAGGGACTGTTTGCCACCATATGATGCTGTTACAGTACTATTAACTGTGTTCCTTATGCTGTATTTTTATCCCCGTGACTTCCTCATTCCATGAGTAGAACCGAGGATTTCCCACTGCTGTCACCTATTTTGCCCATCCCCCTCTCCTCTGGCACCATCAGTTCTCTGTATGTATCTGTTCGTGCATGTTTTGTTTATTCCTTTTTGGTTGTTAGATTCCACATAAAAGTAAAATCATATGGTATTTGACTTTCTCTGTATAAATCATTTCACTTAGCATAATAGCTTCAAGGTCCATCCATGTCGACACAAATGGCAAGACTCATTCTTTTTTTTATGTCTGAGAAATATTCCTCTGTGTGTGTGTTTGTGTGTGTGTGTATTCTTTATTCATTCATCTCTCTGTGGATACTTGTGTTGCTTCCATATCTTGGGTATTATAAATAATGCTGCAGTAAACATGGGGTGCATATATCTTTTCATAATAGTGTTTGCATGTCCTTTGATTCAATATCCAGTAGTGGAATTACTGGATCATATTCTTCTATGTTTATTTTTGGGGGATACCTCCATACTGTTTTCCGCAGTGCCTGCACCAGGTTTCATCCCTTCCAGCAATGCATGAGGATTCCTTTCTTTCCACATCTTCACCAACACTTGTTATTTCTTGTCTTTTTGATACTAGCCATTCTGACAGGTGTAAGATGACATCTCATGGTGGTTTTGATTTGCATTTCCCTGATGATTAGTGATGTTGACATCTTTTTATGTGTCCGTTGGCCAACTGTATGTCTTGTGAAGAAAAATGTCTATTCAGATAAACTCGAAATGGATAAAAGACCTCAACGTGAGACAGGAATCTATCAAAACCCTAGAGGAGAACATAGGCAGTAACCTCCATGACGTCAGCCACAGCCACTTCTTTCAGGACATGTCTCCAAAGGCAAAGGAAACAAAAGTGAAAATGAACTTTTGGGACTTCATCAAAATAAAAGCCTTCTGCACAGCGAAGGAAACAGTCCACAAAACAAAAAGGCAACCCACAGAATGGGAGAAGATATTCACAAATGACACTACAGACAAAGGCCTGATATCTAAGATCTATAAAGAACTCCTCAAACTCAACACTCACAAAACAGATCATCACATCAAGAAATGGGCAGAAGGCATGAACAGACACTTCTCCAAAGAAGACATACAAATGGCTAACAGACACATGAAAAAATGTTCACCATCTTTAGCCATCAAAGAGATTCAAATCCAAACCACACTGAGATACCACCTTACACCAGTTAGAATGGCCCAAATCAACAAGACAGTCAACAACAAATGCTGGAGAGGATATGGAGAAAGGAGAACCCTCCTCCACTGTTGGTGGGAATGCAAGTTGGTGCAGCCACTTTGGAAAAACAGTGTGGAGATTCCTGAAGAAATGAAAAATAGGGCTCCCCTACGACCCTGCAATTGCACTACCGGGTATTTACCCCAAAGAAGCAGATGCAGTACAAAGAAGGGCCACATGTACCCCAATGTTCATAGCAGCCATGGCCACAATCACCAAACTGTGGAAAGAACCAAAATGCCCTTCAACAGATGAGTGGATAAGGAAGATGTGGTCCATCTATACAATGGAATATTATGCCTCCATCAGAAAGGAGGAATACCCAACTTTTGTATCAACATGGACGGGACTGGAGGAGATTATGCGGAGTGAAATAAGTCAAGAGGAGAGAGTCAATTATCTTATGGTCTCACGTGTGGAGTATAAAGAAAATCATGGAGGGCATTGTGAGAAGGAAGGGAAGGGTGAATGGGGGGAAATCGGAGGGGGTGATGAACCATGAGGGACTGTGGACTCTGAGCAACAAACCGAGGGGTTTGGAGGGGAGGCGGTGGGGGTTGGGTGAGCCTGGTGGTGGGTATGGAGAAGGGCACGTATTGCATGGAGCACTGGGAATGGTGCATTAACAATCAATATTGTAACACTGAAAAAATAAAATAAACATATTTGGGGAAAAAATGTCGATTCAGGGCTCTGCCATTTTCTCAAATGAATTATTTGTGTTTTTTTAGTTTGTGTTGTATGAGTTCTGTATACATTTTGGATATTAATCCCTTATCACAAATATCATTATAAATATCTTCATTCAGCAGGTGGCCTTTTCATTTGCTGATGGTTTCCTTAACCAATCAAAAGCTTTTTATTTTAGCATAATCTTAATAGTTTATTTTAGTTTTTATTTCCATCGCCTAAGGAGACATCTAGAAAAATGTTGCTAAGGCTGATGTAAGAGAGATTACTATCCATATTTTCCCTTAGGAGTCTTATGGTTTCAGATTTCACATGAAGTCTTTAATCCATTTTGAGTTTATTTTTGTGATGGTGTAAGTGGTCCAGTTTCATTCTTTTGCATGTTGCTGTCCAGTTTCTCCAGTACTATTTGTTCAAAAGACTGTCTTTTACCCATTGTATATTCTTGCCTCATTTGTTGTAATTGACAATCTATGCATCCATTTATTTTGGGGTTCTCTATTCTTTTCTATTGATCTGTGTATCTGTTTTAGATCTATTTTATGTATCACACCGTTTTGATTACAGTAGCTTTGTAGTATATCTTGAATTCTGAAATTGTGATACCAGCTTTGTTCTTTTCAAGATGACTTTGGCTATTTGAGGTCTTTTGTGGTTCCACACAAATTTTAGGGTTGATTTTTCTGATTTTGTGTAAAATGCCATTGTGGGGGTGCCTGGATGGCTCAGTCACTTGGGTGGCCAACTCGTGATTTTAGCTAGGCCATGATCTCAGGACATGGGGCTCCACACTGGGCATGGAGCCTGCTTGGGATTCTTTCTCTCCCCCTCTGCCTCTACCCCTATGTACATGCGTGCTCTCTCTCTCCCGCTCTTTCTCTCTCTCTCTCAAAAAGAAAAATGCTGTCGGTGTTTTGAAAGGGATTGCATTGAATCTGCAGATTGCTTTGGGCGATGTGTACATTTTAATACTATGAATACTTCGGGACACCTGGGTGGCTCAGTTGGTTGAGCATCTGCCTTTGGCTCGGGTCATGATCCCAGCGTCTTGGGATTGAGTCCCGCATCGGGCTCCTTGCTCCGCAGGGAGCCTGCTCCTCTCTCTGCCTCGGCCTGCCTCTCGGCCTGCTTGTGTTCTCTCTCTGTTAAATGAATAAATAAAATCTTTAAAAATAATAATAATAATATGAATACTTCCAATCCAAGAGCATGGTATATCTTTCCATTTGTTAGTGTTTTCAATTTCTTTCATCAATGTTTTACAGTTTTCAGAATAGAGGTCTTTCACCTTCTTGGTTCAGTTTATTCCTAGATATTTTATTCTTTTTGGTGCAATTGTAAATGGGACTGTTTTCTGAGTTTTTCTTTATGCTACTTTGTTGTATAGAAAAACAAGATTTCTGAATATTAATTTTATATCTGGCAAATGTGCTGAATTTAATGATTTCTGTCAGGCTTTTTGATGGAGTCTTTTGATAGGGATTTCTATGTATATTATCATGTCATTTGCATATAGTGACAGTTTTTCTTTTTTCTTGTCATGTTTAATGATATTTATTTGTTTTTCTTGTCTGACTGTTGTGGCTAGGACTTCAAGTACTATGTAGAATAAAAGTGGTGGGAGTGGACATCCTTGTCTTATTCCTGATCTTTGAAGAAAAACTCCACTTTTTACCTTTGAAGATGATAGAAGATGTAGGTTCGTCATAGTTGGGCTTTATTATGTTGAGAAGCATTCCCTCTAAACCCACTTTGTTGAAAGGTTTTATTATGAATGGATGTTGAAATTTGTGAAATGCTTTTTCCGCATCTATTGAGATGAGCAGCTCATTTTTATCCCTCATTTTATTTAATGTGTTATGTTGATTGATGTGCAATTATTGAACTGTCCTTGCATCCTCTGAATAAATCTTACTTGATTGTGCTGAATGATCTTCTTAATGTACTGTTGAATGCGGTTTGTTTATATTTTGTTGCGGATCTCAGAATCTAGTTTATCAGGATTAGTGGCCTGTAATTTTCTTTTTTTGTACTCTCTTTCTCTGGGTTTGGTATTAGGGTAATTCTGTCCTTGTAGAATATATATGGAAGGTTTCTTTCCTCTTCAGTTTTTTGACTTTTTTTTTTGTTTGGATTGTTTGAATATTTTGATGAGAATGAGTCTCAAGTCTTCTTTAAGTGTTTGTTAGAATTCATTTGTGAAGCCACCCGATCCTAGAATTTTGATTTTTGTGGATTGTTTTATTACTGATTCAATTCTCTTACTAGTGATCATTCTGCTCAGATTTTCTATTTCTCCCTGATTCAATTGTAGAATGGTATGTTCCTAGAATTTTATCCATTTCTTCTAGGTTGTCCAATTAGTTGGCATATAATTTTTCATAGTAATGTCTTATACTCCATTGTATTTATGTGGTGTTGATTTTTACTTCTCTTCCCTTTCTGATTTTATTTATTTATGTTCTTTTTTTTATGTCTGGCTAAAGTTTTATCAACCTTTTTTTTTTTTTTTTTCAGAGAACCAAATCTTGGCTTCATTAACCTTTTCTATTTTTTTATTCTCTACATCATTTATTTCTGCTCTGATATTCACTATTTCCTTCTTTATATTAACTTTGGGTTGTTTTTGTTTTCCTTGTCTAGTTCCTTGAGGAGTAATATTAGTTTGTTTAATCAAGATTTTTCTTGTTTCTTGAGGTAGAACTGCATTGATATAAATTTCCCTCTTAGAACTGATTTTGCTAGGTCCCAAGATTTTGGACCTTTGTGCTTCATTTTCATTAGTATCCATGTATTTTTTTTTTCTTTGATTTATTATTTGACCCATTGGTTGTTTAGCAGCATGTTGTTTAGCATGTTGTGTGTTTTTTCCAGTTTTTTTTTCATATTGTTGATTTCTAGGTTTGTATCATTGTGATCAAAAAGATACTTGGGGGGGTAGGGTTATGGACATTGGGGAGGGTATGTGCTATGGCAAATGCTGTGAAATGTGTAAGCCTGATGATTCACTTCACAGACATGTACCCTGGGGCAAATAATACATTATACATTAATAAAAAATTTAAAAAATAAGATACTTGAAATGGCTCTATCTTCTTAAATTTGTTGAGACTGTCATTGCAGTATGGCTTAACATGTGATGTATCCTGGAGAATGTTCCATTTACACTTGATAATAACATATATTCTGTTGTTTTTGGATGGAATGTTCTGTATATTTCTGTTAGATCCACTTGTCATTCAAAGATACTGTTTCCTTATTGATTTTTTGTCTGGATGATTTATCCATTGATATAAGTGGGATGTGAAAGTCCTCTATTTTACTCTCCACTTCTCCACTTATCAGTTAAATTTGCTTTATGTATTTAGGTGCTCCAATGTTGGGTGCATACATATATACAGTGGTTTTATCTTATTGAAGTGATTCTTTTATCATTTTGTAATGCCATTCTTTGTCTCTTTTTACAATCTTTGTTTTAAAGTCTATTTTGTCTGACACAAGTATTATAACTCTGGCTTTTTTGGTTTGTTTCCATTTATATGGAATATCTTTCTGTCTCTTCAATTTCAGTCTGTATTTGTTTTTTTTTTTTTTGCTTGTTTTTTATTTAAATTCAATTAATTAGCATATAATGTATTATTGGTTTCAGAGGTGGAGGTCAGTGATGTCTCAGTCTTATATAATGCACAGTGCTCATCATATCATGTGTCCTGCTTAATGCCCAACACCCAGTAACTCTAATCCCCTACCCCCCTCCAGCAACCCTCAGTTTGTTTTCTATGATTAAGAGTCTTTTATGGTTTGTCGCCCCCTCTGATTTTGTTTTGTTTTGTTTTATTTTTCCCTCTCTTCCCCTATGATCCTGTTTTGTTTCTTAAATTTCCACATTTAAATAAATTTAAATTCTTAAATTTCACTCATATGAGTGAATCATGTAATAATTGTCTTTCTCTGATTGACTTATTTCACTTAGCATAATACACTCTAGTTCTGTCCATGTCGTTGCAAATGGCAATTTTTTTTTGATGGCTTATAATATTCCATTGTATATAAATACCATATCCTCTTTTTCCATTCATCTATCGGTGGACATCTAGGCTCTCTCCATAATGTGGCTATTGTGGACATTGCTGCTGTAAACACTGGGGTGTAGGTGTCCCTTCAGATTGTACTACATTTATATCTTTGGTGTAAATACCCGGGAGTGCAGATGCTAGGTTGTTGGGTAGCTCTATTTCCAACTTTTTGAGGAACTTCCATACCATTTCCAGAGTGGCTGCACCAGCTTGCATTTCCACCAATAGTGTGAGAGGGTTCCCCTTTCTCTGTATCATCACCAACATCTGTAGTTGCCTGAGTTGTTAATTTTAGCCATTCTGACTGGTGTGAGATGGTATCTCAGTGTGTGTTTCCCTGATGCCAAGGGATGCAGAACATTTTTTTCAAGTGTCTGTTTTCCATTTGTATGTCTTCTTTGGAGAAATGTCTGTTTATGTCTTCTTTCTATTTCTTGATTAGATTAGTTGTTCTTTGGGTGTTGAGTTTGATAAGTTCTTTATAGATTTTGGATACTAGCCCTGTGATGCTGGCATCACAGTTCCAGACTTCAAGCTCTATCACAAAGCTGCATTACAAAGCTGTAAGACAGTACAGTACTGGTAACTATGCATAAAAACACACATAGTTCAATGGAACAGAATAGAGAACCCAGAAATGGACCCTCAACTCTATGATCAACTAATCTTCGACAAAGCAAGAAAGAATGTCCAATGGAAAAAAGACAGTCTCTTCAACAAATGGTGTTGGGAAAGCTGGACCGTTTCCTTACACCATATACAAAGATAGACTCAAAATGGATGAAAGATCTAAATGTGAGACAGGCGTCCATCAAAATCTTAGAGGAGAATATAGGCAGCGACCTCTTGCTAGACACATGTCCAAAGCCAAGGGAAACAAAGGCAAAAATGAACTATTGGGACTTCATCAAGATAAAAAGTTTTGCATAGCCAAAGAAATAGTCTCCAAAGCCAAAAGACAACTGACAGAATTAGAGAAGACATTAGCAAATGGCATATCAGTTTGTATGCATCTTTAGGTCTGAAGTGATTTTCTCACAAGAAGCATATAAATGGGTCTTTTTTTTTTATACAGTCTGTCACCCTACATATTTTGATTGGAACATTTAGAATATACATTTAAATTAATTATTGAAAGGTATGTACTTACTTCCATTTTTGTCATATTTTCTGCTTCTTGTTGTTGTTTATCTCTATTCCTTTCTTTCTGGTGCTCTCATTTAATGGCATTTCTTTCTTTCTTTTAGTGTTATACTTGGATTTTTTCCTCTTCATGGTTTGTGTATCTATTATAGGTTTTTGGATTGTGGTCACCATTGGGCTCACATATGACATCCTAAGCATAGAGCTGTGTGTATTAAGTTGATGGTCACTGAATTTCAAACACGTTCTAAAAGAATTTCAGGGGCACCTGGGTGGCTCAGTGGGTTAAAGCCTCTGCCTTCGGCTCAGGTCATGATCTCAGGGTCCTGGGATCGAGCCCCGCATTGGGCTCTCTGCACATCAGGAACCTGCTTCCCCCTCTCTCTTTGCCTGACTCTCTGCCTACTTGTGATCTGTCTCCTCTCTGTCAAATAAATAAATAAATAAATATCTTAAAAAAAAAAAACATTTAAAAGAATTTCATTTTTATCTTCCCCTCCACATTTCATGTATATGTTGTCATATTTTACATCATTTTATTTTGTGAGTCCCCTTAATTAATTTTTTAGATACAATTGATTTTACTTTTTACTTTTTTTGAACCTGCTTACTAGCTTTATAAGTGATTGCTACACTACCTTTCCTATGTGTTTACTTTTACTCATGACATTTTTCCCTTTCCTAATTTTCATGCTTATAATTATAGCTTTTCTTTTCCACCTTAAGAAGTTCCTTAAACATTTCTCACAATGCTGGTTTCGTGATTCTACATATTTTATTTATTTATTTATTTATTTATTTATTTATTTATTTATTTATTTATTT
>JAPYYJ010001474.1:0-14113 GCA_028533885.1 Nasua narica | reverse complement strand
GTTTATCTTCGTGTATGGTGTAAGAGAATGGTCAAGTTTCATTCTTCTACATATCGCTGTCCAATTTTTCCAGCACCATTTATTGAAGAGACTGTCTTTTTTCCACTGGATATTTTTGCCTGTTTTGTCAAAGATGATTTGACCGTAGAGTTGTGGGTCCATCTCTGGGCTCTCTATTCTGTTCCACTGGTCTATGTGTGAGAGACACACAATCTTAAGCAGACTCTGTGCCGAGCAGGGAGCCAGATGTGGGGCTCGATCTCACGACCCTGAGATCATGACCTGAGCAGAAACCAAGAGTCGGACACTCGACCGATTGCGCCACCCGGGTTCCCCACAAACACAGTTTTTTATACCGAAACATATGACTACATTGCTGAATTTAAAAGAACTGAATATGTTGCACAGAAAAATGTTTTGTAAATCTTATGAAAATGAGTCACCGAATACAATTTTCTGCTCATAGTCATTTCTTACTTATCTTTGCAACAAATTTTTGTTTTGTAATGTGAATAACAGATCCATTGTTTATGTTGTCAAAGTTGCTTGACTTTTAAGAAGTCTTTCCAACACTGATGGGACTATCATTCTATGGTAAATTGACCCACTTGATCCTGAAATAACCGTGAGTTGGATGTATCCCATGACCATCAGCAAGCCAACTTTAAAGCAACAAGAAGCAAGACCCAGGTCTCCTCTGGGATCCCTATGGCCAACTTAAGAGAGAAGTACCAGCAGGAAATCACTTGAGTTTCCCGAGGAAGAAATGGCAAAGGTCTTCCAGTTGGTACCTTTCAGTCGTCATTGCTTGGAAACAACTATAGGATCATATATTTGTATGTAGGAAGAAAGATCTAGGGGTCCCTGGGTGGCTCAGTCAGTTAACTGTCTGCCTTCAGCTCAGGTCATGATCCCAGGATCCTGGGATCAAGTCCCGCTTCAGTCTCCCTGCTCATTGGGGAGTTGGCTTCTCCCTCTCCCTCTGCCCTTGTCTCCTGCTCATACTCTCTCTGTGTGTTTCTCTCTCAAATAAATAAATAAAACCTTAAAAAAAATAGACAGCGTGTACTTTGAAAGAGAGCTGGGCATTTAACAAGTAGCAACAACAACCCTTAGAATTTGTCTAGTTGTTATATTGAAGCATTTAATAGAAGTTATGTGAGTATCCCACATGAGACGAAGACAAGCAGAGGACTGGATGTTTTTATTCTATGCAAATCCATTATTCCTTAGTAAGATCCCTAAAATACACCTGCTAACTGCCTGCTAGGTTATCACAATCTCTGCAGCATCACAGCATGTGCACCTGGTTGTGATTACGGATGAATATTGTTAGCATTAAGATCCAAAGATGAACCTGACTTTCTTTACTTAATTAAATATAGTAAGCACGTTACATAAATTACTGAACTTTTTTGCATGTAAACTTTTCTTGTAATAACCCCTTGAAGAGTAAGAACTTGACAAGAATGATAATTCAGTGTCTTTGCAGCTAAAAGGATTTTAATGGTATTTCTTGACATTTTGCTGGCTTGCAAGTGGGCCACGTCACTGAATGCAATGTGCACAGGGACATTTACTTGTCATAGCATCTTTGACAAGTGAAATTCCCCCATTAGACTCTAAATAAAAACAGCTGTGCAATCTCAGGCAAGTTGCATAAACTGAAGATGTCTTGAATTTTAAAATGAAGCCATTATTGTGGAATTAAACTCCTTCAGCTTTTAAATATCATTATAGACAATTTAATAATACATTTTAGACTAACCATGGCTTTTTGCCAAAAAATAAAGTAAAATAAAAAATAGCACTCTGAGGCTTCCAACTTCAACTTAGAAAATTGTTTTTGTTGTGAATCTTTCCCAATTATTATGAAACAAAATGCAGAACCCAAAAATGTAGATAAAAATTCCATTAATAAGATTATTAAATTACATATTTGATTAGAACCGTTTTAAATTTAGATCATAAATCAAGTGAGATTGAGCATACATTGACTGAAAAGCCAAGTTTGAAAATGTTAAGCAGTCTCTCATGACTTAAATAGGAGCCATTTGTTATTCAGAGCTCTCTACTGGTGCTGTAAATATTTTATAAATGATACATACTAGCTTAGTCTCCTGAGAACTGAACAAAACTGTCGTAAAAGTCTGGGTGAATTAAGTGTCAGTCATTCAAATACAGTGTAGAACTAGAGAGAAGTCATTAGAACAGTTTTAAAAAATGATATGAGGTAGAGGAAGGAGAAATCCTCCAATCAAGTAAAGGGATCCTGCAAAATAATACATAGTTTTCTAATAAAGACCAGAAAAGAATACAGTCCATGACATCATAAATCATGGGACCTCTATGATTAAATTAGTCTGTCGAGGCCCCTCCAAGTAACAGAAACTCCAGGGACTTCATTATCTTGCCCAAAGTGGCAGAGCTAGTTAGCATTAGACTCAAAACTAGTCCATTTCTTCTATGCCTGACTGATTTTACTGTAATATCAGAATATATACATCTTAATGTGAAAGTTTCCCAAAACTTTTTATTGATCTGCCTACAAATGTTATATTGGGATTTCCAAAGATATCTCAAGTTGCCTTTCGTTGTTTGGTTTTTACTCTAGATGCATTTCCTTTTTTTTTTTTTTTAAGATTTTATTTATTTATTTGACAGAGAGATCTCAGGTAGGCAGAGAGGCAGGCAGAGAGAGAGGAGGAAGGCAGGCTCCCTGCTGAGCAGAGAGCCCGATGCGGGGCTCCATCCCAGGACCCTGAGATCATGACCTGAGCCGAAGGCAGAGGCTTTAACCCAGTGAGCCACCCAGGTGCCCCTAGATGCGTTTCCTTTATCTAATTGACCCTTTACACTGAGTAGTCCCAGTACTACTGGGAACTTCTGTGTACTGTGGGAGTACTGTGGGAACTTCTGCTAAGTAGGACTGGGTCATTTTGCCTGTTTCTGATAGAGGAGAAGTTACAGGAACTCTGAAGCAAATACACAGAAAAGAGTTCTTTCTCATTTTGCCCCCAAAACTGCAGCTCCTGATGTAGTCCATAAAAATAGTAAAGTATTGCTCTCAGAGATTTCTGGAGGCAGTTGATGGTGAGGCTAATCATATTCATTTGGTTCTCTGTGGTTGACACTGAAGATCATGAAAGTAATCTCAGTCTCCTGTGTGTTGCACACAACGCATGTCCCCATGCAAATGTCCCCTTGACCCCGTCTACTGAGCCTCATGTGTATGTCCCTCAGCTGGGAGGAAATTGACCATGAGAAGGCCCAGTTCATCTTTTTCTAGACGATATGTGTCAGTGCTTGGGTTGTGCTAATAAATTATCCCTGCATTACAAGTGTCTGTCGATTTCTATGTGCAAAGCTAAAATTAAATCCAGCCACAAAATTATATATATACTTGGAGCCAAAAAAATATAAACGAAGCAAATATTTTGCTTTTGTTTTCATATAAAGGCAAAATGGTAGAGAGAATTCTGGTGATGGCACGAAATGGACACATTCAAGCTCTTGGGCATGTGAGCCAGAGAAGACCCAGAAAGCAAGAATTAAGGGGTACTAAGGCATCCCTTCTCTTTGTAATTGTCCTGTCAAGCATTTTAGAAACACTTACCAGCTTCATCTTGTGATCAAGACTGGTTTTTACCAAAGCCTTCAGGTAGATCAGATAGATAAAATTGATTTTTTTTTATTCATTTTTTGACTGAGGGCTGTGGCAAGCATGGAGGACATTCAGAGATGAAAGTCCTGTCTCTGTTTACTGAAGTCCATTAAAACCAGGGGCATGGTATTTGATGTCTCTTACACCATAAAAAGGTGACAAATACTGCTTTGGAGCATTCTTTTGAGGTCCTAAATGCTAATGAGGTCAGCTTCTGCTAGTTAAGTAGTCACACCACTTGGTTCTGGACAGAAGTATCATCAGGCATAATCCACCAGCATAGGCCAGACAGATTAAGAGGGAGGGTCATTAATGGGGTTCCAAAATCAGTGGGATTCTAGCCTCATACAAAGCTCAAGACATGAGATATAGTGAGGAGTATCTTCTTTAAAAAGAGCACCTGCTGGGAAAGGCAAGAGAGACCACTCTTAAAGGGAGAAGAAAGTAGTAGAAATACTTCGGCAACCACCATAGGATGGAATCATTGTATATTTTATTAGTAAGATGTTCACACTTGTAGGCGTGAGTTCATAAAAATGACATACCAATTAAGCTATGGTACCAAGACTGAGGAGGAGTTTTTTGAAAATACCCAGAATACACAGTCCTCCTTTCTTTGTCTGTTTCTCTTTCACCTCCAGGCCTCTCCAGAAGCCAACATGGGTAGAGGGATGCCACACTGAACCTTTGGCGAGCTGGAGGTATGACATTATTGATCACTGATCTACTTTGGGTCCAGTTGTTTCATTTGTGTTGATCTTGCGTCTTCCCCAAAGTTGGGGAAGCTGTGGTAACTGGGACCTCATTATATTCCTTTGAGGCGGGTGCTTGGGTGGCTCAGTCGGCTTAGCGTCCCACTCCTGGTTTCAGCTCAGGTCATGATCTCAGGGTCGTGAGATCAAGCCCTGCATCGGGCTCCACGCTCAGCACAGAGTGTGACTGAGATTCTTTCTCCCTCTCCCTTTGCCCTTCCTACTCATGCTCTCTCTCTCAAATAAGTTTTTAAAGTCTATAAATAAATAAATAAATAAATAAATAAATAAATAAATAAATATATCCCTTTGAGGCATCAGCCCTCAACATCCCAATGGGTTGTTTGCCACAGATTAAACCATGTAAAGGCTCACTTGCTGTCCAACCTGCTCTGCTCCTCTGTGCCCATTCCTCAGTCCCTCATCTGGTCCCTGAGCAGTGACAGTCAACACTGTTGTGAGAATCATGGTATCCTTGCAGAATCTGATGAAAGCTATGGCCCTTTGCCACAGGAAGTATCCAGTACACACAGAAGTGCACACAATATGTTCGGGGTGTTCCTGACCCATCGCTGCCAAGCCCTTGATCCTGCGTAGCACCCACAGGCTCGCTAGCCCAGCCCCGTGCTCTTGCTGTGGTCTGAGGAACACAGAGCTTTCCTCCGTGGCCCACCATATCTGAGTTCTTAAGTCAAGTGAATTTGGCTGTTGTTGAATGCCATGGTCTCCTGTCACTGATTTTTACTTCACATTATTAGACTAAGGTTTATCTGAGATGAGGGGGAAATCTTATTTTGTTTCACCTCGTATAAAAGTGATAGGTCCACCAGAACCTGTTTTGGGTGACATTTTCTAATACCTGGATGCAATGGCATTGTTGGCCAACACCTCTAAGGCTGAGGGAGGAAACTTCTTAGAACGTCTGGATGAGGAGCTCAGCAAATCTTCTTCCCCAAAAGCCTTGATAAAACTGGAAAAGATGATCAAAAATTACCATGTTTCTGAATTCATGATCAAAGGACATACAAGAGCTGTCAAGCATTTCCTTAGTAGTTCTCTTGTCAAAACTTCAAGATTCTTGTCTTCCTGCTCTGCCCATTTTGCCAAGCCTAACGCTAGATCAACACAGTTATCTGCTTTTTCTGATCTAGCATCAGACACCAATGCCTATTTTCTTGTTGGAGAAAAACCTAACAGACCAACCAACTGGCCTCAAAGCTCTGCCATTTGGGGGCGCCATGAGTTCTAGTATTATCTTGGCCTGGGTACCACTTAGAGATGTCTTCATTTCCCCCTGCAGCCTCCTCTAACATTACGCAAAGTGGTTATCCTACATTTTTACTGCTCATTTAAGCCTCCTTTCCCATTCTTGCTTCCCCTTTCCTCAGGTAATACATTTCCTCTATACGCTGGAGGGGAGAGAACGGTCCAGTTAGAACTAAGGGAAAGTGTCTGCTTCGTGAACCAGCTAGGTATCCTCTCCTTTTCCATCTTCTTTCTCACCTGTCAGCATCCTCCCTTTGCCCAAGTCTAGAGGCCTGTCCTCAGCACCCATCCTGAGCAGTTTCACGCCCCTTGTCCTCCAGCTTCAGCTGCCTTCTCTATGGGCTCCTTTGCTTCCACTCATTAAAACCTATAAAAATTGTACAGTTATCTCCTTCCTAGGAAGGAAAATGTCTTTGCATCACCTTACACCTGTCTCTCCTTATCCTTTCCTTTCATAGCCATATTTTTGTTAGGTGGGAAAACACACAGAACATAAAATTCACCATTTGAACTCTCTGAAAATGGCATTTCACCATTTTTTTCTATAAACTTTTATTTTTCCAGTGTTCCAAGATTCATTGTTCATGTACCACACCCAGTGCTTCATGCAATATGTGCCCTCCTTAATACCCCCCACCAGGCTCGCCCAACCTTCCAACCTCCTCCCCTTCAAAACCCTCAGTTTGTTGTCCACAGTCTCTCATGTTTTGTCTCCCCCTCCAATTTCTCCCAATTCACCCTTCCTTTCCTTTTCCCAGTGTCCTTCATCTTTTTCCTTATGCTCCACACGTAAATGAAACCATATGATAATTGACTCTCCCTGCTTGACTTATTTCACTCCGCATAATCTCTTCCAGTCCTGTCCATGTTGATATAAAAGTTAGGAATTCATCCTTTCTGATGGAGGCATAATATTCATTGTCTATATAAACCATATCTTTTTTATCCATTCATCTGTTGAAGGACATCTTGGCTCTTTCCACAGTTTGGCTATTGTGGACATTGCTCCTGTGAACATTGGGGTACATATGGCCCTTCTTTGCACTACATCAGTATCTTTGGGGTAAATACCCAGTAGTGCAATTGCAGGGTCATAGGGTAGCTCTATTTTTAATTTCTTCAGGAATCTCCACACTGTTTTCCAAAGTGGCTGCACTAACTTGCAGTCCCACCAACAGTGGAGGAGGGTTCCCCTTTCTCCACATCTTCTGCAACACTTGTTGTTTACTGTCTTGTTGATTTTGGCCATTCTAACTGGTGTAAGGTGGTATCTCAGTGTGGTTTTGATTTGAATCTCCCTGATGGCTAATGATGCATTTCACCATTTTAAAGTGCACACTTTGGTGGCATTTTATACATACACAATGTATGGGGATACTCACACTGTCACGTCCCAGAATGTCTTCAACACTTGAAAGGAAATCTTGTAACCATGAGTAGTCCCTCTCTCCCCCAGCCAAGCCCTGGCAACCCTCATCTGCTCTCTCTCTGGAGTTTCTGGTTCTGGATATGGCACATGAATTCAGAGCCATATTTCTTGCAAAGATTGGAAAGAACTAACAGCATCCACAGTCTCACTCCGCCATGTCCTTCTCAAGCCCATCTAACCGGACCCACATGCAGGTGGAAAAACCTTGGTCTCTGCCCCTGACAGTTCTCTAGAAGACCTCACAAGACAGTCCCATTTGTCATCCAAGGGCCCTGTGGTCCTTTCCTCCTCCACACTTGTGAAACATTTGAAACACATCAGGAGGGTTTATTTGGGTTCGGATTCACATTTCTTGTTCTCAACCAAGAGTACAAGATGTCAACGCCCACTCATAATGCCATGTCCAGTGGTGGGAAATTCACAAGCACCATAGCCTTCATGCCAGGTTTGCAGACTAGACTTTCACTTCTCTGCCTATCTGGTTGACTTCCGGAAAGGCCAACTTTGGTTCGTTTGTGTTTTAGATTTTTGTTATTGATTTTGTTTTCATATGTAAAGCCAAAGTGAATATTTCACAGTGTATCATTGCCTCCTGAGTTTATATGTTCTAGGCTTGTGAGTGGTCTTGAAGTTTCAAGTGCATAAGCACATGGTGAATTGGCTTAGACTTTCAGTTTTTATCAAGAATTGTAAAGTTTCGGGGCGCCTGGGTGGCTCAGTTGGTTGAGCAACTGCCTTCGGCTCAGGTCATGATCCTTGAGTTTCAGGATCGAGTCCCACATCGGGCTCCTGGCTCCGCCGGGAGTCTGCTTCTTCCTCTAACCTTCTCTCCTCTCATGCTCTCTCACTTAAAAAAAAAAAAAAAGAATTGTAAAGCTTCGGGGCGCCTGGGTGGCTCACTTGGTTAAGCAGCTGCCTTCGGCTCAGGTCATGATCCCAGGGTCCTGGGATAGAGTTCCGCCTCAGGCTCCCTGCTCAGCGGGGAGCCTGCTTCTCCCTCCCCCGCCCCCTGCTCGTGCTCTCTTTCTCTCGCCATCTCTCTCTTTCTCAGATAAATAAGCAAAATATTAAAAAAGAAAAAGACCCAGGTCTTCAGATGTCTTAGGGCCTACTTTATCAGGCATGTTTTAAAAAATATTTAAAATATATTCTCTCTGCATATAGAGAGCATTTGTGGGACCATTACCTATCTACAGAAATGGGAAAATGTTTAAGATTCATTTTTTAAATTCTACCAGATAGTAATATGGAAAAATGAGGGTAGGGTGAGGAGGGGATTTGTTTTTAGAGTTGTTTTTTTCTTATTCCTAAAATGAGAGGGACTGTCACTGCCGATCTGAAAGCTACTGCCGGAAATAATTCAGAGTTATCCAGGGACACCTTTGTTCTTGCTAGAAGTTGACATTTACAGATTTGCAGAAGGTCATTTTGTCCCTTAGGCAAGAAGACAGCATAACATTAATTTCCCTATTTAATTAAATCAACTCCAAAGGAACAAGTGATCCAGGACTGTTGCCTAAAAATTATTACCCAGTTTGGAAGAGTAATGGAGTAAACAAGAGAACATTTTTTGTTAATGTCAGTGAAAGAATAAGATTGTGATTTTTGTTCCCACAAGACATCATTACCGAATGACACACTCAGTGCTGGGTTTCCAGCATCAAACTAAGAAGCTTATGCTAAGGTCAGTAGACTAGGTTAAAAACATTTCTTAATTATAATATGCTGGCTGCTGGAGTTGCTATTTTCTTTATCATCAGTATTTTTGAAACCTTCTTTGTATGTGAAATGAAGTTCAGATTTAAAAAAAAAAAAACCCTGGGGCCCCTGGGTGGCGCAGTTGGTTGAGCGACTGCCTTCAGCTCAGGTCATGATCCCGGAATCCCGGGATCGAGTCCCACATCGGGCTCCCGGCTCCATGGGGAGTCCGCTTCTCACTCTGACCTTCTCCCTTCTCATGCTCTCTCTCACTCTCTCTCTTTCCTAATAAATAAATAAATTAAAAAAAAAAAAAAAAAAAAAACCTGTCTATGCTGTATGGAATTAGTATATTGATTGTTCAAGGGTTTTGGACCATACTATAGTTTAAAAAGTTCTTTGTCATCATCGACTTGACTAGATTTTTTTTCCTTATTTACTTAAGTTGTGTTTTAAACCTCTGATTAATTCAGAATTGAGTAGTGATTGCCCATCACTTCTAATCATGCAGCTTACTCAGTCCATCAAAAATGAAAGGGGTTGGGGTTTTGAGTGTTTACTTGTTTGCGGTGTGTGTGTGAGAGAGAGAGAAAGAGCTCGAGAGACAGAGAGACAGAGACAGAGACAGAGACAGACAGGGAGACAGCGCAGATTATCTGTGGCGACATGTGTGAGATATTGTCTACCGGGGAAACTCATGAAAGAATCAGGACCCAGGGTTTTAACTAGGGAGTTGATGACATAGGCACCCCTGCCTAGTATGTACCAAAAATCCAGACTCTCAGAAGGTGAACATCATAAACCACACTGTTCGTCCCAACAATTTAGCACCGTGACCCATTCTTCTGAGAGAATGGTGACAAAATTCCTGAACTCCCAAGCTCCCAGATGCCAACCAAGGGCCAACTTTGCAAGCAGGAGATCTCGAGGAGAGCAATCTCAGGTCACCTATGTTAACACTTCTCTGCATGAGCTTCACATCTCTTCTGTCTGGCTCATGCCCATGCATCCCTCTAGCTCCATCCCCATCGTGGAATCTAATGCTTCCTTCATTGGAACCACTTCCATTCCCTGAGAGTACCGCATTCTTTCCTGACTGTTCACTGCCCCTTACTCCTTCTTCCACCGGTGACATTGTGGAGATGGCTTATTCCTTGGTAAGCCGACCCAAAATACCATGCAGCCGCACAAACATGAGTGAGTCAGCAAAAGGCCAGTGGTTTTGAACATTGATGTTTGGAACACTCATTTTTCTGGATATGAGTGTCTGGTTTTATGCTTTTGAAACAATTATGTTGTTATACAGGTTTTACTATCCCTCTGTTTCATAGATGATGCCATTAGGATTTCCGTCTGAAGCTTGTTTCATTTTCTTCTGATCATTCTTTTAAAAGGATGAATTGAAATGTGGTTCTATAATAACCGATTATTGCTAGCAAATCTAAATGTTATATATTTCTTTCATTAAGGAGATTTGCACTTCCTGAATTGCTGCCTTCTTTAGGGTTTTTCCACTTGTAACATGCAAACAGTAGCGTCTTTGTGTTATAGTAACTCCTCTCTTCATGAAATACTCATCATTTATCCTCAGTGATACATTTCCCAAAGCGTAACAGAGTGACAAGTGTTGGTAATGATGTGAAGAATTTAGAACCCTCAAACACAGCCAGTAGGAATGTAAGAGGGAGCAGCTGCCTTGGAAAACACTTTGGCTGGTCCTCAAAAAGTTAAACACAGACTTACCATGTGACTCAGCAGTTCCCCTCCTAGATACACACCCAAGAGAACTGAAAACATTTGTTCGCAAAGAAGCTTGACTATGAATATTTGAAGCATCATATTCCTCCTAGCCAAAAAGTGGCAACAACCCAAATGTCTATCAGCTGATGAACAGGGGCATAGAATGGGGCCTATTTCTACAAGGAAATATTATTCACCCATAAAAAAGGAATGGAATCTTGTTTCGTGCTTTAAGTGTCGATGAACTTTGAAGACATTACGCTGAGTCAAAAAAGCCACACGCCAAGGTTGCATGTTTTGGGGCTCTGCTTCTATTACATACCCAGAACTGGCAACTCTGTAGAGACAGAAGGTAGATCTGTGGTTGACAGGTGCTGGGAGGAGGGAATGAAGAGAGCTCCTAATTGGTACGGGGTTTCTCTTTGGAGTGATGATGGTATTTTTTTTTGAGGATTTTATTTATTATCTGACAGAGAGAGAGACACAGCAAGAGAGGGAACACAAGCAGGAGAGTGGGAGAGGGAGAAGCAGGCTTCCTGCTGAGCAGGGAGCCTGAAGCAGGGCTCGATCCCAAGACCCTGGGATCATGACCTGAGCCAAAGGCAGACGCTTAACGACTGAGCCACCCAGGCGCCCCTGATGATGGTATTCTGGAATTACATAGTAGTGATGCTTGCACAACCTTGTAAACACAGTAAAATCACTGAACTCTATGCTTTCCAATGGGGGATTTTAGAAAGTGTCAATTATATCTCAAAAAGGGGGGCAAAATCAAATCACGAATTTCCATTTGAAGATAAAGTAAAAACTGTTTTAAGTTTCTCTGTGAAGCACTTTAAAGAACTTTACAACAGAGGACCTAATGAAAATTTTAAAGAGAATTAGGAACTGGAAGCCAATGTCAATCCCACTTAATTCAACAGTCATGTGATGGTTTGAAGAATCATCTGATTCAGCAATTAGTATTTCCATTGTCAGCGTCCCCAGTCACAGCTAATAATGCATGGTAGTGTACAGTTAGTGATCCTGATCAAGTGAATAGCTTTCTTCATGTGAGTCTTCAGTCTGCTTTGAAATATCACAGATTTTCTCACAGATGCATGAATAGCAGGAGGCAAAGACATATTGAGGGCATTTGGAAATTCTCACTTTCTCCTATCACTCCACCAATAAAAGTAAAAAATGTGAATGATGATGTCTACGAAAAGCTCATGTCGTTCTCCTCACACTGAACTGAAATGCTGTTGCATTTTTCACTCTTAGCTTTGGTAGCTTGCGAAGAAGCCAAAAACAATCGCTCAGAAAGAGGAATTACTTTAAGCAATGCCATAGTTAAAATTGCATTTCCGGGTACTGCTTTTTCAAGTTTGATGATGTTGTTTGACCATGAGGCTACTTCCTCAGTGTTTGTGCTACTTGAAGAAATAGAATCATACTTTCGTATTTTTTCATGTTTGCGCTTTTTAATTTTTTTTTACTTTATTTACAATGCATGCGTAAGATCGACTTTATCTTTTGTGCTGTGCTATTTGAGCAAGTCGAATTGCAACCAACTACTTCACCAATAACAGGAGAGCAGTTAGAATACGTTGAATGTATAAATGGAGTACTGGTAGAATAAATTAAACGCCCAAAAATGATGACAGGTTTTAAAAGATCCTTTTATTTGGAGTTTCTATTTTTGTTAACATGTTATAAAATTAGGCATGATCGTTACAGAAAAGTAAGAAGAAATATTTATTCATCTACTTAAGGAAAATTACTAAATATCTACCATCTGTCAGACTCAGGGAATAGGAGGTTGAATAAGGCACACAAAGGAGCTCTTAATTATGGAGGCGTCTGCTCGTGTGCCAGAGGGGGCCCTCCATCTGGTCAATGGGTGCGTCCTGGTTCCCCGAAGGGAACTCCCCTTACTTTCGTTCTACTGCTCAAAGATCCCACAGTTTCACTTGACCCCAAGAGTGAAGCCATGCATGTGTACCAGGAGTAAGAATTGTAAAAACCTAGCAATTGTATGGTCCACATTTATTCATTATAATCCCATAAGATTGTAAATCAATGGCCAAAAAGCCCAGAAAACATGAATTACTTGGGAATACTTCAAAAGAAATCCAAATCAAAGCATAAATCAACCTATCAGGGATGGGTTTTGATCATAGTTCCTTCTCCCATGAAACCATTTACAGTGAAAGACAAGGTAAAAAATGTTTCTAAAATGGTAAGAAATTCTAGAAGAGAAACATCAAACATGAGATCTTCACATAAATAACACGAACAGAACTTTCATTTCCTGCTCCGAGTTGCTTACAGAGTTATTGTGCTTTTCTGGGGAGAGAATGGGGAGAGCTGGACACCATTCATCCACCAGTTATACTAGGGGAAGGCGTGGGTACCCAACTCATTGGAATGTTCCTTGGGACCTGCATTTAACAGCCATAGTCTGAGCCTTTAAGGTCTGTTGTCTCGGTTGATCCTTCTAATAGCCTGCAAATTAAATATTACTAGTATCTCTACTTTACAGATGTGAAAACAGATGGATAGAGAGCTAAGTATTTTGGCTGGGCATGAAGAGCCAGTCACTGGTAAAGATGGTCATGATTGAGGGGCGCCTGGAGGGCTCAGTCGGTTAAGTGTCTGCCTTCAGTTCAGGTCATGATCTCAGGGTCTTGGGATCGAGTCCCGAGTTGGGCTTCCTGCTCAGTGGGGGTCTGCTCCTCCCTCTCCCTACTCTTGTTCTGTTACTCGCTGTCTCTCTCTCTCTTTCTCCCTCTCAAATAAATAAATAAAATCTTAAAAAAAAAACAACAACAAAAACAGACAGACACGGTTGGTATAGAATCATCATGACTGGTCTGTGTTCTGTCTGTACGGCACTTTCTTTCATCTCTGTGTGGCAAACACCTACTCATTCATTTAAGACCTAAGTCAAAGATCTCTACTGCACCTTTTCTAGAAGGCATCATCTTTTGATTCTCAAACACACTTGTTCTCCTCTCTCTTGTGGGTTCATCCCTCTCACACCACATAGGATGGCTATTTACTTAACTGCTACCCTGAGAGGAGATGTTTTGTCCATATTCATGAATTCATTTTAGTCCTGGAACCTGGCAGACTCCCAGGCATACAGGAGGCGCTCCGTAAACATGTACTAAACAAGCGGCGATCGGTTAAAGGAATAGATGTTGAAGAAACATGAATTCTCCATTCCCTGTTTTGATGCAAATACTAGAATCAAGTTTACTTAGTTACAACTTGCCTTGAGGTTTATGCAAACTCCCCATTTTCTATGAGTTAACCAGAAACCCTTTGCTTTGGGATTTTCACTAATTCACAAGTGATGTCTCTTTTGAGTTATATCCTTTCAAAATATGGAGTGGAGTAGAAGTCAGACAGACAGTTGACGTCTGTGTGAGGCGTGAAGCTCACCCAACTGCCTGTCTCACTCCTCACACACTTGCGTCCGTGTCCAAAGGCCACAGTAGGTGGAATCTCCTTCCCTTGCCTCCAGGTGTCCCCGGCTCAACAGGTCACTCGGTGATTACCTTCCACCCGGGGTCAAGA
>JAPYYJ010001473.1:0-14114 GCA_028533885.1 Nasua narica | reverse complement strand
ATCACAAAAAAATTCATATTTATAAATGTAATTTAGTCACCCATTCGCTCCGTACTTTCTAATATACGATATGTGATTCTGAAACTGCCGAACAAATCAGACAAAAATGATATTCATTTGGATAAAATTTTAAATCTATACACTCTCTCTCTCAATGAAAATATAATAGGACCTATTGCAGAGAGATATTTTAGTTAATAATTAATAATAACTAAGTTGTTTTCTTCTTTTTCCCTTTATGTCTTAGCAGCTGAAAAAATAAAATCTTTTTATTGCAGCTAAAGGTAGATGAAAATGGGGGGGAAGAAATAATAGGAATACTCTCCTCACTATATTCTCTCTCAAGTCAAGTATGTCTTTCCTTTAAAAATATCCTATCTGCTCTATAACTTGCATGTGAGCAGAGAATTAACATAATAGCAAGAAAAATTTTACAAAAGAGATAATATATCTATGAAGTAGATTTTTCTTGAATGTTATTTTTCAGTCAAAAAGCCAGGCAAGCAGACTGTACTATACCCTGTATACAGAGAGATCTGAAATAGTAAAGTATATTATATAGTTCAGAAATGAGCAGCCTACCATCTCAAAGCATACTTTTCGCTGAATGAGTATCAGAAAAACAGGCCATTCTCTTTTAAAAGATATAGTGTTTTAAAGGTATTGACAGCAGCTTTCTATGAAGGAAAGAGAAATTTGGGCGGAATTGGGCCACGGGCCACCATTGATAGGTTTTGCAAGAATAATGTCAGCACATAATTGTGAGAGCTAGTTGATGCCCTTTGAAAATGTGCCAATTAAAGGCTATCTATAATTTTGTGCAAAATTTTGTGCAAAATAGGGCTTTCTAATGGAATTGTTGATATGCTTAACCACTGTATATGGGCACTAACTCTACCACTTTAATGGAAATAGTCAATGCCATCACCAGGATAGAACCACTTAGTAGGGAAATTGGAAATTTAATTTCAATCAGATGAACAAAAAATGGAGAAGAATGCTTGAAGTGGTAGCATAAAAAACACCAGCGATTAAAAACATTTGGAACCTTTGCTTACCCTTCAAAGGCATTTGTTGCCATGGTTTTTAAAGACCTCTGAAAGCTTCAGCTGTGTCCACAAGAGCTGCCAAGAAATAGGGGTTCTATACTGATTTTATTTGTCAGATGCATTTTGTCTTAATTATCTCCAAGATAAAGATTACTTGGCCAAAGGGAAAAAAAGGAAGAGCCACTATCATTTCACAGGTAAAAAGACTATGATTTTGCTTTTCTGAGCCCTTCGTCCAAGGGCTTGTGCGTGCATGTGCACACGCACATCTCATTTCATACTATAGCATTAGAGTAACGAGCACATAAAACTGGTAAGGAAAAGGACATTCTTACATGGAGGAAGATTTTCAGGTCTCGAACTTCAGGGTTGTGCCTTTCTTCTTTTGTCTGATAAGAACCAGGAGCCCAACATCTAGCAAATTTACCACTACCTGGGGGTAAGGCCTTTCTTTCAAAAAGTTTCATCACGAATGCTTTCATTTGAACATTACATGATACTCTTATGTGTGTGCACTGAAACTCTTCTGCCCTTCTGCCTCACTGGTCTTACTTCTCTGCTGTACAATATGCACGTGACTACAAGATGGAAAGTAAAAACTAGAAGTGGAGGGACACCTGGGTGGCTCAGTCAATTAAGGATCTGCCTTTGGCTCAGGTTGTGATCCTGAGCCCCGCATCAGGCTCCTTGCTCAACAAGAAGCCTGCTTCTCCCTCTCTCTCTGCCTGCCCTTCCTCTGCTTGTGCTCTCTCTCTCTCTGTCAAATAAATAAAAGCTTTAAAAAAAAGAACTCAAAGTAGAAATAATGGAAGGATTACGCAAGCTCTGGGTCAGAAAAGATGCCTGTGGACTTCCATGGTATAAATAATTTGGGGAAAAAAAAAAAAGAACTCTGTTTTTTATTTGAAAGTCATAAAAATGCTTCTATTTGTTCCTGCTGTTTACTATTTGTACAGCTCTATGTGATGGAACCAGCATGTTCTCTTTTAAATTGTAAGCTCCTAGAGAGCAGCATTCAGCCCGTTGAGCTAATCTGTGATTTTCCTCTTTAGAAGGGCTTCAAACATACAATTTTAATAATAAGAGTGTTTCTTACAAGGTTTTAGTAAGATGTAGAGAACTCAAAATACATTATTATGAGAATCAAGAGGAAGTTTCTGGAGTTACTTCTCCACTATTAATAATGGGCAACCTTTAGGAAGTAGTTAGCCATTCTTTTCACCAAGTTTCAAATCCAGACCCCTGGATTATCTGCAGAGTGCTGATTCTCTCTCTGTAGCTGCTGGGTAATTCTATCTAGACATCCAGCTATCACATCAAACTCAGGATCTGGAATTGAACTTACCACAACCCCTCTCTGATTGCCCTTTCTCTTGCTTTTCTCAGTTCAGGTGATGACACCATTATTTTCCCTGTGTGTGAACCTCTTAACTTCCTTCTCTCCCATACATCCCATACTGAATCACCTTAAAACAATCTAGAGTCTTTCATTATTACATCCTTCAGTCTATTCCCTTTTTCCCTCATTTCACAAATACCCAAAAGTCCAGACTTTTAGCCAGTCTAAACAACTGGTATACCACCAACTTAGTCTTTATGCTTCCTCTCTCTCTCTCTCTCTCTTTCTCTCTCTCTCTCTCTCTCTCCTATATGCCTCTAGCAGGTTAATCTTCATTAAAGTGTGTTCTGTGCTGTCTCTCCCATGATTGAAACAAAAAACTTAATGGTTTTGTTTTGCCTGAGGCTCACAAACTTTCATACTTTTGTTTATTCACTGAGCGATTCTTACAGTATGAAGCCTTGATTTGGGCCTTACCTGTGAGGTAAGGGAAAGACCCATTCATTAAGGGAAAGACCCATTTCATTAAGGAAAAGACCCACCTGTCTACACAGACACTTGCAGTCCCAGACGCAGAGGGCCACAGAAGAGTGGAGTGGCCTTCTGCATTGACATCAGAGAAGGTTTGATAAGAGTAACTTTTGACTAGAATAGGAAGAGATTTTATTTTTTTTTAAAGATTTTATTTATTTATTTGAGAGACAGAGAAAGTGAGAGAGAGCATGAGAGGAGAGAAGGTTAGAGGAAGAAGCAGACTCCCCGTGGAGCTGGGAGCCCGATGTGGGACTCGATCCTGGAACTCAAGGATCATGACCTGAGCCGAAGGCAGTCGCTCAAGCAACTGAGCCACCCAGGCGCCCAGGAAGAGATTTTAGAGGCAAGTTTGGAAAGTAATTCCCGGCAAAGAAATGGAATGCTCATATTTTAGTAACAACAAGCAGTCCAATATAAAAAGTTTACTTCAAAAGTACAAATGGTGACTTGGAAATCCTTGAAAGGTGGTCTAAGGACCCTTCCCTGGGCCAAGGAAGTCATTGAAGTGTTTATACAAGGTACTGACATGATTAGGGATTTGCCTTAAGAGCATTAGTAGACTGGCCATGTGCAGAATGGCTTGGAAGAAGGAAAACCAAATGAAACAAATGGTTTAAGTGAAGGAGAAGGCAAAAGGAAACATTATATTATTCCAATGATCCCAGGGAAAGTTAGCGAGAATCGGATGAATGCACATTGAAGAAGTAGTCTCAACCGACCTACACAACAGTTCTGATGGGAAACATCAGGGGTGAGAAGATGAAGACAGCTAACCCTAAGGTTTTCAGGGTGGGTGTGGGTGCCTGAGGGAACAGGAATCGTAGCGTTCACCAGAAGGAGTGCCTAGTGTAAGTGTAAGTGACACATGGGAGTCACTAGGAAGCCAGGTTCAGGCAGAGCCTGATATGGGAGATATCTGCATAGTTGTGACACTTTAGGTCTTCAATATTGTTTCCCTAGGGCTTCCATGACAAAAGACCACAAATGAGTAACTTAACACAACATAAGGTATTGTCTCACAGTTCTGGAGGCTAAAACTCTGAAATCAAGTTGTCAGCAGGGCTACACACTCTGAAAACTGTGGGGAACACTACTTTCTTGCCTCTCTCTAGCTTCCCATTTTTGCTAGCAATCTTTAGTGTTCGTTGGCATGTAGATGCATCGTTCTAATCTCTCTCTTTGGTCTTATGGCACTCTCCTCTCCATCTCTATATCCAAATGCTCTTCTTATAAGGACTCCAGTCCTATTGGATCAAGGGTCTGCCCTACTCCGAAATGACTTCAGCTAATTATATCGACAGTGACTTATTCAGAAATACAAAAGTATTGGGGGGTAGGACTTTAACATGGCTTTTGGGGAAGCCAATTTGACCCATAAACAGATATGCAAGAGACCACCTAAGAAACTGGTTGGAGAAAAGGATGGAGAAGTGAAAGGAAAAGTGATTGTAGATGCTGGGGAATGCCTATGTTTAAAAAGTCGATGAGGAAAAGTAAAGAGGCAGAGAGAGGACAATGAGCCCTCTGTTCTCTCAAGGCTTATTTACCCAGTTTTCCCTGAGCTTTTCTTGGTTTATGCTATTTCACATTTCTGGAATTATTTTCCAAACTGCTGGCTGCCTATGAAAATCCTTCATTTCTTTCTAGGCCTATGTCAAATTTACCACTTTCATTAGTGTGTCTCGTGCCAGCCCTACTCAGTGAAATTTCTTCCTTCTTTGTGGTCCTCTAACAGGTCTTATCTACCAATCTTTCGACTTCTTGTCCTGACTATTTAATAGAGATGTGCCCAAAACCACTAGAGGTCCTAGAGCAACAGTAACCAACAGGGCAGACCAGACCTGAAATCAGCTTTCACTGAGCTTACTACCAAGTTCAGGTAGAAATATGGGGAAACAACACCTGGTACAGATAGACAGTCATCAACCAAATGAATAAATAAGAGAACTTCATTAAGGGTTTAGGGGTCTTAATGAAAAATAAGGGTAATGGAGTAGGGGGGAAAAAACCTAGGGGCAAACATTTGTAGGATTATTCTCACTCCGGTAATCATGGAAGACTTCTCTGGATATACTGACATGATCATGACATGACATGACATGATCTTCTTCTCTGAGAAAGTGATCTTGCACAGAGATCTAAACGACAAGGAGTCAGCCAAGTAAAGATGTGGGTGTTGCAAGCAAAGGGAAAAATGTGCTGAGGTCCTGAGGTAGGAACATGGTTGGTGCATTGGAGGAAGAGAAAGAAGGCCAGTGTGGCTGGATTACAATGAACGGGGAGAGAAATAAGCAAGACTAAGAGACTAGAGTATTATAATCGGGACTTGAAGTACAGTGTGTTTTAAGGGAAAGTCCTTATGACCTGATGAATATATTGTAAAAGATTTCTCCTATTGTTGCATGGAGACTAGATGGTAGAGGGGCAAGTATGGAACATGGAGATCAAAATTTCCTATTTTTGTGTGCATATATTGTCAAGACCTCAACTTTGAGCCATGTCTCTGAAAGGATTCCAGAGATAAAATAGTTAGACAATGAGATAGCAGCCACCACTTCTCCCCCATCTGTTGGCCTTTTCCAGGCATGGGTACGTTTGTCAAGCCAGAAGGTGACTAGAAATGTGAAACTAAAGGTAAAGGCTAAGCCATCTAGGAAGAACAAGGTTGTGTTCCTAAGCACAAAAGGCCTAAGTTCTCTCTTAATACAGCTCTACAAAGTGGATGGTGCCAACAATGGGCCAAGGTCCTTCAGAAAGTCAGGCTCTGCTTACCCTCAGCCACTGTTGGGGAGCTATCCAGGGTGCTGAATGTCTCACCCCACCACCCCACCCCTGATGCTTTCCAAGGCCTCATGGACAAAGCTTGTCAGTTAGCCTGACATCCAGTTATCCTGGATCTAATGCCTCACTGCTTTGAACCATAACCAGACTCTACCATGATATCATTCTGATGGCCTTCTGGTCTTAAGCTAACCTTTAAGTCAACACCTGTCTGGGCTATATCTGTTTGATCTAATGTTAATTGTCTTCTTTGTGCATCTGAGAGGGATAATGTGAAATGGCAGCATAGCTAGTGGTATACAGATAGGTTTGGGACACCCCTGTACCTCATGACCATTTGAAATAATAATGTCAGAGAAGCAGGGAGCTCTGTGGGGTCTTTTTTCCCTTGGACTTATACTCAAAGGTGGTACCTGGCTGTTGAGCCAATAATCAAACCTGATTATATAACTCATCCAAAGTCTCTTCCTATAACACATCTTAAGAAACACTGCTTCTCCATCTGCAATGATTAACAAGTTCATATACTATCCCATTTTACCCCTCCCTTAAATAGCATCCTTGACTCTGCTTTTTTTTTTTAAAAAAAAAGAGTATGTTCAACTGAAGGCCATTACTCAATTTCTTGAGTAATCAAGTTTATACACTAAGTAGTGGATGAAAATTTGTATGCTTTCAAATCAAACACTTTACCTCTTCAACTAAAACACTTAGAGCACTAGAGTAATCTGATGGATACTCATTTCTAGCTCTCTTCTTAAATAACAAGGAAAACAGGGACAGCTACAGCATCTTCAGAAGTTTCTACCTGCATGTCAGACCCTTCAGTGTCCTTAAATAGGTTTGAGGGTCAGTGTGACTTTTAAAGAGCCAAAGAAGTTCAGTAAAACTTTTTAGTTGCATGTTATCAAGACTATTATGAGAAAATGCACCAAGAAACCACTAAACTTGCACTGGTATTTCCTTTTTGTATGCACAAACAAGCCAAATACATAGAAATGCCATTCGGGTAAAAAGGAAATAAACTACTTTATTTTTACATAATCTAAGAACATATACATGGCCAAGAATGTCTTTGTTTGCTCTAATGGTCAATTAATTTTGTTAATTTCTATTCACAGAACTCCCCAGCTTCCCTTCTACCTCCTGGTCTTTGCTCATATGCTCATTCCTATGAACATCCATCCTGACCTCTTTCATTCTGCTCATTTGGCTCATTACTCCAGACTTAATTTTGATTCAGGAAATCTTCCCAGAGCCTGACTCAACCCCCACCAGGACTGTGTGAAGTTTGGACTCCAATATGAGACTCTCCACTCACCCTCATCTTGGCGCTTGTCACACCGTCATTTACTTGCCAGTTTATTTGTACAACTCTCCCACTACCTTTTAAGGTCTAAGAGTCCAGGGCCTCCCATGGTGCTTTGCCTAGTAGAGGCAATCAATGAATAAATGAGTGAACTAAAAAACTGGATTATTTTTAAGGTCTCTCCCTATCTCTAAAAGTTAATATCTCTGCCTTATTACAATGCTTCTTCCAAAACTGTGGACTCAATATTCACCTCATTTAACAAAGCTTATTTAAGTGACTTCATACCATGATAAGAAGTTTCTGAAGCCAGGCAGAAATTGCAGTTTCCACAATTCATATACAGTAAAATTTTAGATAATATAATTTACAGTACAATGAAATCCAATTATTTGGCTGCATATACAGGATGGAGATAAGATATATATTTTAACCATCAAAGAGTAAACAGAAATTTTCTAAATATTTGAACATGAGATAATGCCATATCCATAAAATATTTATTTGTATTAGCTCACATTTCCTTCACTATTTTTAAGTGCATTTTTCTTCTTTTCTGTGTTTTTTGCTCTAATGCCTTAACAATCAGAGACAATACTCAGTCTTATGTGAAGTTATATAGTACACCCTTCAATGCTGAACAAATAGGATGAAAATAATTTGTGAGAATATTGGTGTTATTCCTTGAAGAAAGGTCTTTTCTATCTTTAATCTTAGTAATTTGACTTTTTTTTTTTAAAGATTTTTATTTATTTATTAGAGAGCGAGAGGCTGAGAATGAGAGGGGAGAAGGTCAGAGGGAGAAGCAGACTTCCCGCAGAGCCGGGAGTCCGATATGGGACTCGATCCCGGGACTCCGGGATCATGACCTGAGCCGAAGGCAGTTGCTTAACCAACTGAGCCACCCAGGCGCCCAGTAATTTGACTTTTATTACTAGAAATATTTATTTTCTTATACTCATCTATTATTTTCCTCACATAATAGCACTTTATCTATACCAACTCTCTAATTGTATCGTAAGAACACGCACCTTTGCCTCCCCAATAAATTTCCTAAATAAATTCCAAATTTTGTGGGATTACAGATTATATCTTATACATATTTTGATTTCTCTCTTAACATCTTACACAGGTATAAGGTAAGTTTTTAATAAACATGAGTTGTCAAAACTTTAGGTTTAGAAACAATCTATTCCCTTCCCATACATTAAATCAAGAGTTAGCAAATTATGGCTCACAGGCCATTTCTGGTCAGTTCTAGTCTGTTTTTGTATATAAAGTTTTATTGGCATACACCTATTTACTTATAAATTGTCTATGGCTCCTTATAGGTCACAATGTCAGGGCTCAGTAGTTGCAACAAAGACTATAAAGCCTAAAATAGTTACTGTCTGGCCTTTTCCAGAAAATATTGTTGCCGAACACTGCTCTCAATCATTTTTACAGATTAGAGAACTCAGTCTCAGATAAAAGTAACTTGTGTGAGTTTATAGTTGAACCTGTTCACTAAATCAACCTCTGTCAGATAATTTGTCAATACCAGATTAAATGTTTGGTGAAAATAATGCTATTTTAGAATACATAAAAGTAAATAAAAGTAATATCACAAATGAAAACAGTTGTTGAAAGACTTTTCAGGGCTTATGCTAATCAAACCCAAATAGAAGTATCATTTTTCTAAATTAAGATAGTATCAGCTGGTAAAATTAAATAATCTATGTTGCTTTAACACATAGATATGTCTATATATAATATCCATGTGTATATTTATTTCTATTTCTATTTCTTTGTGTGTGTACATATATATGTATAGAAACAAAAATTTACTATTAGAGAATATCATTAATTTTATTTAAAAATCCAACAAAAAAGTGCAAGTCTTACAGATTTCTAAAAGATGTTGAATGCAATAACTGCCAAAAAACTGCTTTTAAGGGCCACATGTACCACAATGTTCATAACAGCAATGGCCACAATTGCCAAACTGTGGAAAGAACCAAGATGCCCTTCAACAGATGAATGGATAAAGAAGATATGGTCCATATATACAATGGAATACTATGCCTCCATCAAAAAGGATGAATACCCAACTTTTATATCAACATGGACGGGACAGGAAGAGATTATGCGGAGTGAAATAAGTCAAGCAGAGAAAGTCAATTATCATATTGGCTTCACTTACATGTGGAGCATAAGGAAGACATGGAGGACATTGTGAAAAGGAAAGGAAGGATGAATTGGGGGAATTCAGAGGGGGAGATGAACCAAGAGAGACTGTGGACTCTGAGCAACAAACTGAGGGTTTTGGAGGGGAGAGGGTGGGGATCGGGTGAGCCTGGTGGTGGGTATTGAGGAGGGCATGTATTGCATGGAGTCCTGGGTGTGGTACATGAACAATGAATCTTGGAACACTAAAAAAAAATAAAATTAAATTAATTGGGGGGGAAAAAAGAACTATATGTTGGCTAATTGAATTTAAACTTAAAAAGTAAAATAAAAAAATAAAAACTGCTTTTAAAATGGACCAAGATAAATAAATAAATAAAACGGACCAAAACAAAGTTAATTCAGCTGACCTCAACTCTTGTCAAACTGCTACTCCTATCAGACAAAGGATCTTTAGCATAGATATTTTAGGTAGTAGAAATGATTGATGCTTCCCCCAGGGCATCCCCTCAAATGCAACAATATAGATATTCTTGGAGTAGAAATAAATTGTAGCTGGCAGTAGAAGGGAGAAGCTGCACTTGGTAAGCCACATACAAAAGAGGACCAAGGCACACAGGTGAATGAAATGTTACAAATAAATACTAACTGCTTTTACTGATAACATGTCCCCTATGACAGCCCACCAGCTATTGAGTCTTCTTATTTTATTTTTTTTTTTAAGATTTTTTATTTTATTTATTAGAGTCAGAGACTGAGAATGAGAGGGGAGAAGGTCAGAGGGAGAAGCAGACTTCCCGCTGAGCCGGGAGTCCGATATGGGACTCGATCCTGGGACTCCAGGATCATGACCTGAGCCAAAGGCAGTCGCTCAACCAACTGAGCCACCCAGGCACCCCTGAGTCTTCTTATTTTAGCTAAAAGTCATATCATCCATGAGACAACAAAGAGATGGAGGAAGAGCAAGAGAAGAACCAGTCAAGTTAGAATCGATGCAAGGAATTGGTGCTCTGGAGCAAAGAGCAGAACCGAGTGCCTGAGCACACAGCCAAGGTGGAAAGGTAATAATGTTTAGACAGCTCATATTACACTGTATCATATGAGCCTGGCGCCTACAACACATGAATATCTACCTGCCATCCCCTAATCAGGGCCCAGATCTCTCGACACTCACTATTGAAGTCCTCTTCCTGTAGAGTTGCTCAAGTCTGCTTGGATCTTGCCAATGGCGGAAGCATAAGTACTCAGCCACAACTACCTTGGTCTTTGTCAACTCTTTCTCCTGAGAACTTTTTTTCTCTATGTTTCTATCAGAGCTACTAGTGGACCTACCAAGTATTAGTGTTTTCTTTTACAAATGGCTGCTCATATATGCCTTCCTTCTTCAGTTGCTTCCACTCAGGATTAAAAGTGGAGTAAGTTGTATTTAACACACTATTACCTTGAATACTTCTCTTGAAGAAGGCCTTACAGCCTTCACAGGACCAGACTCCGTAATGGTAGCCTGAGGCATAGTCATTGCACACTGCACAGTAGCGGGTCTCCTTGGCAGACTCCACGGCCATGCTTCCCTTGTCACTGGTACTCGCCAATCTCTCTCTGCCGCCCTGGCGTCGACTGTCTGAATTTGGCCTGGGGAAAAAAAAAAATAGGAGAAAATAAAAACAGTGAATCTATTAACATTAGAAAAGCAAAACATGTATGCTCTTCTAAAGAATAAGAGGCTTGGGGGATGCAGCAGATCCACTTTATTCTGACATTTTGAAATAATGAATCATAATGTAAGCTAATCTTTCATTACCTCTTGCCAGCTGTTATAGCAAAAGGTGTTTGCCTATTATATTAACCTTGAGGGGAAATTGTTTATTGCAAACTTGCTTAAGAAATGGACTGCCTACACTAGAATATATTATCTAGAAAATGACAAAATGAAATTAACTGGTTTTTAATAGATTTATTCTTTTTTTTTTTCAGGGATTCACAATTAATGCAGAACCATTAGAGACCAACACTCATTCCAATTCTAGACACACTAAGGATCTTTAGGAAATAGAGACAAGGATAAAGCAGCTGGGGCATTTGAAACTCATATAGACGGATGAACAACATGGAACATGTATAGAAATATAACAATTCAAATTTTTATGTGATTGTTACCATGTAACCGTAGATATCAGTTTTTTTTGACTTGACTATAATTTAAGGGTGAAATTCAATACTCGATACTCTAAGAGCATGTAGAATAAGAAGAGCAGAGAAATGCAGACGATTATTTCAACCTTTAAAAAGTTTATAGAGGGGGCAGCTGGGTGACTCAGTGGGTTAAACCTCTGCCTTTGGCTAAGGTCACAATCTCAGGGTCGTGGAATCAAGCCCCGCATCGGGCTCTCTGTTCAGCAGGGAGCCTGCTTCCCCCTCTCTCTGCCTGCCTCTCTGCTACTTGTGATCTCTCTCTCCCGTCAAATAAATCAATAAAATCTTTAAAAAAAGTTCATAGAGGAAGCATATCCCAGAAAGAAACCCAAGAATTAACAGTAAGTTCTGGAAGAACCAAGGAAATGGAGCAGTAAAAAGTTTTAAGGAAGTAGAAAGCTTTCAGAAGGAAGAGTGATTGATATGCCAAATGGAGCAGAGAAATCCAATAAAGCAAGGACTGATGAAATGAAGTAAGATTTGACAAAGAGGAACCTTAGCAAGGAGTTTCAGTAGAGGTATACAAGCACAAGTCAGAAGCCAGTGGGTGGAAAAGAGAATGGGGTAGGAGGAAATGAAAATTAGTGACGATCATTCCTTTGAGAACATGGATGAGAATGAGTAGAGAAAGAGATGGGGTGGGGTGGTCACTAAAGAATATAAAGATAAAAAAAATTCAGAATGGAAGGAGAAGCCTTATCTAGACTGAATGGAATGAGCAATAGAGAGGAAAGAGTTGGGAGTTGGGGGTACAGAGAAGGGCAGAACAGAACAAAGTCAAGGGAAGTATAGCAGTTGGGATTAAAGACACAGATAGAAGGAACAGCCTCAATGAAGACACCTTGAAAAAGACAGAGAGAAAAGAGAAAAGAAAAGGAGCAGATGAGAGGAAGTTTGCATTTCTCATACAACCAGGTGTAAGATCAGAACTTAGATCAATCCAGGATTTGCTAGGCATGTGCAACCAAATAAAAGCAGTGGAAGAGAACTGAGAGCCCAGCACAGTGCCTGGTATGTAGCTGGCACTCAAAAATATATTTAAATGAACTCATCGAATGTTTCAGAATGTACAAGAAAAAAAGAAAAGCTGAAAGACATTGGAAGGATAGATGGAGTGAAGGCTCCTATCAGATACCAAAAGAAATGCTGGGACACCTGGGTGGCTCAGCCTCTTGTTTCGGCTCAGGTCATGATCTCAGCATCCTGGGATCCAGCCCCACTGTTGGGCTCCTCACTCAGCACCGAGTCTGCTTGTCCCTAGACCCCTTCCCCTGCTCATACTCTCTGTCTCTCTCTCTCTCTCAAACAAATAAATAAAATCTCAAAAAAAGAATAAAAAATAAATTTTTAAAAAAGCAACCTAGGATGAGATAAAAATGAATTGAAGATAGAGCTTCCAGGGCCTCTGATTAAAAAAACATGCTTCCTGCTTCTATTCCCCACCCAAATAACCAGACCAGGTTGACTTTTTCACTGGCCCTCCCTTTCACAAGCCCTGTCTTTCCTTTTAGCTCACATTTTATGACCCTTTCCTGCTCTGATCACTCGCTGATATCGTCCACAATTTTGTGGCAGTGGTTCTCAAACAACACTTGCCATAATACTCACAAAATACCGTCTCCTTGCGTTGAGCGCATCTGACTTGGCCAATTTTTTTTTTCCATTCTGAATGACACAGCTCTTAGTCTGGCAGCCTCAAATGGAAGTTCTTTATTTTTTAATATCTCTCGAGAGCACTGGCTTGCAGTTTTCAGTTCCAGTTCATATTCTTCTGCCTAGCCCCTTCCATGTAATCACAATGCTGTTGAACTCCCCTCTCCCCAATCAACCCGTTCACTTCCTAACATCTTGTGCATGATTCAAGTCAGTAGGAAGCAACTGTGAATATTTAACTATAGAAGCTTAGTGCCTTTCGGGGGCAGTGTGGTTAGCAAGCTGGACATTGACAGCTTCAAGGCCTTATAAATCTTAAGTACTGCCGGCCTCCATATCCAGCTCAGGGCCCAGCCCACAGCAGATATTTCATAACATTTGCTGAAGGAAGGAAGGGAGGAATGAAAAATATATGCATGGACAAAAGTTCCAAAGTATCAAGCATCTTCCACCCATCCCTGCATAATAAATACTGCAAATTTTCAAACTGTGGTAGGATAAATATAACATAAAATTTATCATCTTAGCAATTTTTTAGTGAAGAGTTCAATAACGTCACATTATTCACATCAGTGGTAACCAATCTCCAGGGCTTTTCCATCTCACACAACTTAAACTTTACACCTGTTCAGCAACTCCCCATTTACTCCTCCCCCCAGGCCCTGGCAACCACCATCTACTTTCAGTATCTATGCACTTGCCTGCTCTAGATAATTCATATAAGTGGAATCATATACTAGTTGTCTTTTTGTAAACAGTTTATTTCACTTAGCATAATATCCTCAAGGTTCAGCCATGTTGTAGTTTTCAGAATTTCCTTTCTTTTTAAGGCTGAACAATATTCCATTGTACGTATATACCATATATTGTTTACTCATCCCCCAAAAGATAATGGACATTTGGGCTGCTTCCATACTTTGAATAATATTGCTATTAACATGGATGTTCAATATCTCTGCGAAAGCCTGCTTTCAACTCATCTGGATATATACCCAGAAGTGAGACTGTTGGGTTATATAGTAGTTCTATTATTAATTTTGTGTAAAACTGCCATATTGTTTTCCATAGTGACTGTACTATTTTACATTCC
>JAPYYJ010001472.1:0-14114 GCA_028533885.1 Nasua narica | reverse complement strand
TTTATTTATTTATTTATTTATTTATTTATTTATTTATTTATTAGAGAGAGAGAGACTGAGAATGAGAGGGGAGAAGGTCAGAGGGAGAAGCAGACTTCCCGCAGAGCCGGGAGTCCGATATGGGACTCAATCCCGGGACTCCGGGATCATGACCCGAGCCGAAGGCAGTCGCTTAACCAACTGAGCCACCCAGGTGCCCCGCCACCCCAGCTTTCTTTTGATGTCCATTAGCATGGTGAATTGTTTTCCACCCCCTCACTTTAAATCCACTTTAAAATGGAGGTGTCTTTGGGTCTGAAATGGGTTTCTTGTTGACAACATATCGATGGGTCTTGTTTTTATTATCCATTCTGATACCCTGCGTCTTTTGATTGTGGCATTATCCTATTTACATTCAGGGTAACTCTTGAAAGATATGAATTTAGTGCCATTGTATTGCCTATAGGGTGACTATTACTGCATATTGTCTCTGTTTCTTTCTAGTCTGTTTCTTTAAGGCTCTCTCTTTGCTTAGAGGACCCCTTTCAATATTTCCTGTAGGGCTGGTTTGGTGCTTGCAAATTCTTCTAGTTATTGTTCATCCTGGAAGCTTCTTATCTCTTTTTATCTCTCCTTCTATTTTCAATGACAGCCTAGTGGGATATAATATTCTTGGCTGCATATTTTTCTTATTTAGTGCTGTGAATATATCATGCCAGTCCCTTCTGGCCTGCCAGGTCTCTGTGGATAGGTTTGCTGACAATCTAATATTTATACCATTGTATGTTATAGACCTCTTGTCCCTAGCTGCTTTCAGGATTTTCCCTTTGTCATTGAGACTTGTAAGTTTTACTATTAGATGATGGGGTGTGGACTTATTTTTATTGACTTTTGGGGGGTTCTCTGTGCCTCCTGGATTTCAATGCTTGTTCCCTTTGCCAAATTAGGGAAATTCTGTGCTATAATTTGCACCAGTATACATTCTGCCTATCTCTCTTTCTTCTTCTTCTGGGATCCCAATTATTCTACTATTGTTTCATCTTCTGGTATCACTTATGTCTTGAATTCTCGCTTCGTGGTCTAGTAGTTGTTTGTCTCTCTTTTGCTTAGCCTCTTTATTCTCCATCATTTGGTCTTCTATATCACTAATTCTTTCTTCTGCCTCATTTATCCTAGCAGTAAGAGGCTCTAGTTTTTATTGCACCTCATTACTAGCTTTTTTGATTTCAACTTGGTTAGGCTTTAGTTCTTTTATTTCTACAGAAATGGATTTTATTTCTCCAGAAAGGAATTCTCTAGTATCTTCATGCTTTTCTCAAGCCCAGCTAGCACCTTGATAATCATCATTCTGAACTCTAGTTCTGACATCTTACTAATGTCCGTTTTGATTGGGTCCCTAGCTATCAGTACTGCCTCTTGTTCTTTCTTTCTTTCTTTCTTTCTTTCTTTCTTTCTTTCTTTCTTTCTTTCTTTCTTTCAAGATTTTATTTAATTATTTGACAGAGAGAGAGAGAGAGAGAGATCAGAAGTAGGCAGAGATACAGGCAGAGAGAAAGGGGGAAGCAGACTCCCTGCTGAGCAGAGAGCCCGATGTGGGGCTCAATCTCAGGACCCTGAGATCATAACCTGAGCTGAAGGCAGAGGCTTTAACCCACTAGCCACCCAGGCACCCCTTGTCCTTTTTTTTTTTTGAGGTGAGTGTTTCTGCCTTGTCATTTTATCCAGATAAGAATAAATGAATGAGAGGACAAAATACTAAAAGTGTAGCAATAACCCCAGAAAAATATACACTAAGCAAATCGGAAGAGACCTGAAGCTGGGGGAGAAGGAATGAGAAAAAGAATGAAAGGGGGGGGAAATATATATATATATGATATAACTGAATTGAAGAAAAAAATATATATAGAGAGAGGTGAATAGAACAGAGAACAGAGCCACACACTTGATTTTGGGTGTATTTTGGTCTGTTAGAAGAAACTACCTCCCAAAATTTTAAAGAAAGAAAAATATATACAAAAATAAGGGTAAACATGATGAAGGGGTAGAATATGATGGTAAGGATGAAAATTAAAAAATATTCTAAAAAAGAATTGATAAGATAAGAAGTTGGTTGAAAGAAGAAAAAAAGGAGGGAAATTCCACGTGTGCTCAAGAAGAATGAGTATTCTGTTGTTTTAGGGTGGAATGTTCTGTATATATCTATGAGGTCCATTTGGTTCAATGTGTCATTCAAAACTCTTGTTTCTTTCTTGATTTTCTGTTTAGATGATCTGTCTGTTACTGAGAGTGGCGTGTTAAGATCTCCTATGATTAATGTGTTCATATCAATATGACTCTTTATTTTGATTAACAGTTGGCTTATGTAGTTGGCCGCTCCCATATTGGGGGCATAAATATTTACAATCGTTAGATCTTCTTGGAGGATAGACCCTTGAGAATGATGTAGTGTCATTCTGTATCTCTGACTATACTTTTTAGTTTAAAATCTAATTTATCTGGTATGAAAATTGCTACCCCAGCTTTCTTTTGAGGCCACTGGCATGAAAGATGGTTCTCCATCCCTTCACTTTCAGTCTGGATGTATCTTTAGGTTCCAAATGTGTCTCTTGTAGATAGCATATGGACAGGTCCTGACGTTTTATCCATTCTGCAACCCTGTGCCATTTTATGGGAGCATTTAGATCATTCACATTGAGAGTGATTATTGAAAGGTAAGTTTTTATTGACACCATGTTGCCTGTAAAGTACTTGTTTCTATAGATTGTAACTTTCTGTTCTATGTCACTCATGGGTTCTTTCTTCTTTTATAGACCCCACCCCTTAATATTGTAGTGCCAGCTTGGTTGTCACATACTCTTTTAAGCCTTACTGGTCTTGAATGCTCTTTATTTCTCCATCCATTTTGAATGTCAGCCTTGCTGGATAAAGTATTCTTGGCTGCATGTTCTTCTCATTTAGTGCCCTGAATATATCATGCCAGCCCTTTCTGGCTTGCCATGTTTCTGTGGACAGGTCTGACGTCATTCAACTTCTTTCAGGACATGTCTCCAAAGGCAAAGGAAACAAAAGCAAAAATGAACTTTTGGGACTTCATCAAGATAAAAAGCTTCTGCACAGCAAAGGAAACAGTCAACAAAACAAACAGGCAACCCACAGAATGGGAGAAGATATTCACAAATGACACTACAACGGTCTGATATCTAAGATCTATAAAGAACTCCTCAAACTCAACACTCAAAAAACAGACAATCACGTCAAAAAAAAAAAATAGGCAGAAGAAATGAACAGACAGTTCTCCAAAGAAGACATACAAATGGCTAACAGACATTATGAATGGCTAACATGAAAAAATGTTCATCATCATTAGCCATCAGGGAGATTCAAAGCAAAACCACATTGAGATACCACCTTACACCAGTTAGGATGTCCAAAATCAACAAGACAGCAAACAACAAGTGTTGGAGAGGATGTGGAGAAAGGGGAACCCTTTTCCACTGTTGAGGGGGATGCAAGTTGGTGTAGCCACTTTGGAAAACAATGTGGAGATTCCTCAAGAAATTAAAAATAGAGCTACCCTATGACCCTGCAATTACACTACTGGGTATTTACCCCAAAGGTACAAATGTAGTACAAAGAAGGGCCACATGTATCCCAATATTCATAGCAGCAATGGCCACAATTGCCAAACTGTGGAAAGAGCCAAGGTGCCCTTCCACAGATGAGTGGATAAAGAAGATATGGTCCATATATACAATGGAATATTATGCCTCCATCAGAAGGATGAATACCCAATTTTTGGATCAACATGGATGGGATTGAAAGAGAATATGCTAAGTGAAATAAGTCAGGCAGAAAGTCAGTTATCATATGGTTTCACATACGTGTGGAGCATAAGGAAAAACATGGAGGACATTGGGAGAAGGAAAGAAAGGGTGAATGGGGGGAAATCGGAGGGGGAGATGAACTATGAGAGACTGTGGCTCTGAGAAACAAATTGAGGGTTTTGGAGGGGAGGGAGAGGGGGATGGGTGAGCCTGGTTGTGGGTATTGAACAGGGCATGTATTGCATGGAGCACTGGGTGTGGTGCGTAAACAATGAATCTTGGAACACCGAGAAAATAAAATTAAATTAAGGAAGAGGAAAGAGTGTGATTAGGCTGGAGACTAGAACAAAGCTGTGTACTAGATTTAGGGTATATTTTGATAGAATATATCTATTTATAGAAAGAAACTATCCCAAAATTTTAAAGAAAGGAAAACCTAAACTCTATAGTCTCCAGGCTGATCACATTCTTTCCTCTTTTTATTTCTTTTTTTCAACCTACTCCTTATTTTATCAATTGCTTTTTTAGGGTTTTGAAGGGGAGGGCGCTGGTGGGTTGGGTGAGCCTGGTGGTAGGCATTGAGCAGGGCACGTGTTGCATGGAGCACTGAGTGTGGTGCATGAACAATGAATCTTGGAACTCTGAAAAAATAATATAAAATAAAATTTAACTCGAAAGAAAGAAAGAAAGAAAGAAAGAAAGAAAGAACCAACCTATATATATATACAAAAAATAAAGTTAAATACAAAGAAGGGATAGAATAGAACTGTAACAATGAAAATTTAAAAATATTTTTAAAAAATGGTGTTGATAAGATAAAATAGTTAAAAAAGGTTAAAATAGGAAGGAGGAAAAGTTAAAAAAATAGAATAAGAAAAAAATAAAATTTTAAAAATTTAACTTTGAAAGACTAAACAATCATGGGAAAAAAGTAATGAATTCTATGTCTTACTTTCCCCTAACTCTGGAGTTCCACAGTTATCATTGATTGGTTTAATTGGTCTTAGCTGGAGCATGGATGTTCTTGCTGAGCTTCTTGGGGAAGGGCCTGTTGATTCTCAAGTATCTTTGCCTGAGGCTGAATTGCACTGCCCTTGCCAGGGGCGGGTCTAAATAATCCGCTCAGGTTCGCTCTCAGAACTTTTGTTCCCTGATCGCTTTCCGTACAGCTTTGGAGGACGGGAATAAAAATGGCGGCCTCCCAATATCCGGCCGAGGAGCCGAGAGCTCGGGGTCTCACTCTTCAGTGCGTCCTCAGAGAAAAGCCATCAGTCCCTCCCTCGTCTTCGGCCATGCTCTGAGCTCACCCGGCCTGTGACCAAGCGTTTCTGTCTCTGGCGCATGGCCCTGTTTGGAGTCTTCAAACCAGCAGGTTCCTGTAGCGCGCTCCCGCGCCGCTCTCCCAGGGGAGGATGGAGGGGTCTCCCTGGATCTGCCGCTTGTGTGGTCCCTGCTGGAATAGTGGCCTGACCGTGCCTCAGATCATAGTTTAAGGTAAGTCCAAGATGAGAGCCCACCCCGCTCCTCGGCTCTATCTCTGCTGCAGGCTTCCCTGCTCTGATACCTGGGAGCTGTGCCACACTCAGGCACCCCTGGTCCTTTTGTGACCCTGCAGGTCCTGAGACCACACTGTCTCTGTGAGGGCTCCACGACCCACTTAGCCTCTGGAGCAACGTTGCTCGGTGGAGCCAACTTCTAAAAGTTCCCATTTAGTGCTCCACTGGTCTACCGCTTGCCAGGAGCCGGCCCCTCCCCCCACCGCGGTCTATCTTCATGTATATCACCTGGGATTCATTTCTCCGGCACGTCCTACCTTCTTGAAAGTGGTCACTTTTCTGTTCCTAGAGTTGCTGCTCTTCTTCTCCTTGATCTCCTGTTGAGTTTGTAGGTGTTCAGAATGGTTTGATAACTCTCTAGCCGAACTCCTGGGACACAGTGATATTTAGATTTCCTACTCCTGTGCCACTTCTTATCTTCTCTATTTTTAGTTTTTTTGGACTTTCCATACTGTTTTCCACAGTGGCTGCACCAGCTTGCATTCCTACCAACAGTGTACGAGGGTTCCTTTTCCTCCACATTCTCACCAACATTTTTTAGTTCATGTGTTTTTGATTTTAGAAATTCTGGCAGGTGTGAGGTGGTATCTCATTATAGTTTTGATTTGCATTTCCCTGATGGTGATGTTGAGCATCTTTTCATGTCTGTTGGCTATCGGTATGCCTTCTTTAAAAAAATGTCTATTCATGTCCTCTGTGCAATCCAGTGATTATTCCGGTCTGAAACAATGTCATTATTATGGTTGCCAGTTATTTTCTAATTTAATCTAATCATTCATTCTATATTTATTAGTTGGCATTCTCCTCTAAGGAAAAAAATTCTCTTATCAATTAATTCACTCTTTACATCAGTATGGATTCATGGATACCTATGTTATTCACTGGGTTCTAATTTCTTATCATTATTTATCAAATCTGTTATCAAATTGTCCCCAATTTGGCAGTGTCCCTATCATTCTTTTAGTACTTCCTTACTTTCTGGAACAAGATTACAAGGTTGTCCTGTAATTTTCCTACCATTTTTTTCTGAGAGCCCTACTTCCTTTTATTTATTTTTAATTTTTTTGGTTTATTTATTTTTTATTATGTTAGTCACCATACAGTACATCATTAGGTTTTTTTTCTACCCAAATATGTTTATTTTATTTTTTCAGTGTTACAAGATTGATTGATCATGCACCACACCCAGTGCTCCATGCAATATGTGCCCTTCTCAATACCCCCCGACAGGCTTGTCCACCCCCCACCCCCTCCCCTCCAAATCCCTCAGTTTGTTGCTCAGAGTCCACAGTCTCTCATGGTTTATAGCCCCCTCCAATTTCCCCTATTCACCCTTCCCTTCCTTCTCACAATGCCCTCCATGATTTTCTTTATACTCCACACGTGAGACCATAAGATGATTGACTCTCTCCGCTTGACTTATTTCACTCTGCATAATCTCTTCTAGTCCCGTCCATGTTGATACAAAAGTTCAAAACCACCACACTGAGATACCACCTTACACCAGTTAGAATGGCCAAAATCAATAAGACAGTTAACAACAAATGCTGGAGAGGATGTGGAGAAAGGGGAACCCTCCTCCACTGTTGGTGGGAATGCAAGTTGGTGCAGCCACTTTGGAAAACAGTATGGAGATTCCCCAAATTAAAAATAGAGCTAACATATGACCCTGCAATTGCACTACTCGGTGTTTACCCCAAAGAAGCAGATGCAGTACAAAGAAGGGCCACATGTACCCCAATGTTCATAGCAGCAATGGCCACAATTGCCAAACTGTGGAAAGAACCAAAATGCCCTTCAACAGATTGAGTGGATAAGGAAGATGTGGTACATCTATACAATGGAATATTATGCCTCCATCAGAAAGGATGAATAGCCCTACTTCGTTTTAAAGGAGAATAGTGTTTAGAAATCAAAATGTGGATGCTAGGTATCCACATTAATATTATAGTGTTATTGGAATGTCACTGCTCCCAACTTCTCTCAATGGCTAGAGCTAAGGAACACATACACATGTACTATATACTCGGGCTTTCATAGCCTGCACTAAAGGTGTGAGGTCAGTCTCCTTTTCTGCTGCTGCTCTACCCTCCTGCCTTCACACACTTGCCATCTGCAACAAACTACTGCTAGATCCTCTCATCACTCTGCTCAGAACCTAATATCCTTCACCAGGCTGTTGTCACTGTCTCTCCACACAGCCACCCTCGTCACCCCACTGACATGGCCCCTTCCTCCCCAATTCCCCTTCAAGGCTCTCACACCCTGGAATTCCACCTATCATGCTCAGCTCCTTTAAATAACTTTTGAATTATGCAGAATGGAAGATAGGAAAGCAGAGATTGTCACAGGGCCAACTTCCGCATTAGGCACAGCAGACATACTTCTCAGGCTCTCATAGGCTCACAGCAATGTTGTAATTTTAATCTTTTAAATTCAGAAGAAATTATGAACATAATAATGAACCTAACCTGAATTATATTCACTTTTATTTCAATGCAAAATGAAATGTTCAGTTTATTTTAAAAGGTATGAAAGAGAATTTATTTAGCTTTGCGAGGCTTTACTTTCACAATAATTAATACTCTTGGCACCGTAAGACCCTATTATAGTTTCATAAATTGCCCTAATAAGATAAATATTTAGGTTGATTTTATGAGGCTTTCAGACATTAAGTTCGAGAAGGTTAATGGTTATCAGAATTTGAATACATGATGACAAAGCAGTAAAAAAACAAAGAATAAAACTTAGTATCCTTAATAACAGAGTAGATTGTAATTTCTAGTCAAACATCTATTCTTGAGTCATATTCATTTTGATCTCTTATTTTCCATTTTATACTCTGCTGTTTTCTTCTGAATATAGGTACAAATAATCTTTTGTGTTAACTGCCACGTTTAAGAACACAAAGTCAGCTGGTTTACCTTGGCTATCCTTTTATCATTTAGTGTAGGATACGCTTTTTAAACTAGTTATACTCTAGTAACCTTGTGAATGAAAAAATTTTAAGAAAGCTAAGAACAAATAATGGGGTCATTCTTTGACTGTCCTCATTTGGTTTCCGGAAAACCACTTCCCAAAAGCAGCAGTTCTGTCTGATAAATCTTCCTGTATCTAAACAGAAACGGAAAGAAAAGTGAAATTAAGGGAAACCTATGATAGTTTACTATACATTGTGTGCTTTTAAGATTTTATTTATTTATTTGAGAGACAGAGAAAGTGAGAGAGAGCAGGAGAGGAGAGAAGGTTAGAGGAAGAAGCAGACTCCCCGCGGAGCTGGGAGCCCGATGTGGGACTCGATCCCGGAACTCAAGGTTCATGACCTGAGCCGAAGGCAGTTGCTCAACCAACTGAGCCACCCAGGTGCCCCCATTGTGTGCTTTTAACAGCTCAACACTGGTAATACTTGATAATCAAGAGTAAAGTAATAGACTAACATTGGAAAATGTGTAATTTAATGAACAATTATGAACAATTAGGTAAGCTTGAGGAGAAACTGACCAAGTTACATATATTAGAAGATGCAGGCACCCATCTAAATTTTCTACATTTCATTTTTTTAACAGAATGTCTATTCGAGTTGTTTAATGTGTAATTTCTCATGTGCCATTTTAAGGGAATCCTGTATTGGAAAGACTCTTCTTTTGTCTGATGACAAACAACAGCCACAGTGTCAGTGATTATTCTGGACCTCCACATTGGATAAATTCCATTTCTTCTTGAGACACAAGTTTCTTTCTGTATTTCTGTCCCGAGGTCCTGTTTTTATTATTTCTGAAGTGTCTGGTGGGCCCTGATGCCCCAGCCACATTGGTGATTTACTTCCCTTAGAATGCTGTGAAGTTGAAGAAGCGTGAGGTGGTAGTCGCGTTGATCTCAAAACTTATGGTGTGTTGGCTTTAGGGTTGTGTCTTCTGCCAGGGAACCGTATTAAATGGAGTATGTGACTTGACTACCTGAATGACCCTGCTGGCAGATGCCATGTCACTGCCCCTCATGACCCAAATTAATTTTTACGGAGAAAGGGAAGTATCAAGGCCTTGTGAAAGTTGCAAAGCAGGCTTGTTGTCTTGATTAGTTTTGTAGGTCCAGTTCCTTGTAGGGTTTTTGGAACATAATATATACTTAATAGATGTGAAATAATCAAATGATTAAGTGGCCAAGCATTGGGGCTTGCATTTCTTGTGTTTTCCATAGCAGACATGAACAGAGCCGAAAAAAATCATATTTGTTGATGGCCTGTTTACCAGAATGAGTGTTTGCTTTCCCTCAGTGGTTCAAAGCTATCTATATATTTATTCATTAATTCAAATATTTATTGACTACCTATTTTGCACGTGGCTGTGCTCCCTTTGCACGCTAGTATGGGATTGTGGACTGTCTACTTTAGTCTTAGGAGAACTGGGTGTATCTCTAAGAACAAAGTTCTGAACTAACCAGCTAGTGTGGGAACTGAACTGACTTCACCTCCCCAGCAGAGCCTACGGGGCTTACAAGTCAGAAATGTGCTGAGATAATCCTCCAGCTCCAGTAATACATGTCCTTACTGCATGCAGCCTTTTCTGTATTGTTGACATGAGCCAACTTCATACTTTTCTCAGTATGAGTCATTGTTAAAATGTACACATTGTCCAAACTGGCTTAGTTCCTAGTGCTGTCAGTTGCTTTTAATTTTTTTATTTTATTTTTATTTATTTTTTATTTTATTTTTTTTGTTTGTCAGTTGCTTTTTAAACAATAATAAAATCAAGTCTAAGGCTTATGTTGAGAACTTGGTTTTATTGATGATGTACAATGTGAGATGGATGAGTTATTTGGAGCCAGAATTGTTTACCATCTGTCATTTTTATTGAAAACTTTCTTATTCTAATTAACTTAAGTGAGTCATAATTCAGAAAGTGGATAAAGTTAAATTTACCTGTGTACTGACTATGAAAAGTACTTGACAAATGCAATAATAACATAGACATGATTGTATAAGGAATAGTCAATATACTTAAACTAACACATAACTTTCAAGTACTCTCAAGTACTTTGGCATAAAATCTTCCATTCAAACCTTTACTGTATTCTAGGTCAGCTGTTGGCAAACTGTGGCCTGGAGGCCACATCCAGTCTCCCCCCACCACCCTTTTTATGGCCTGTACACTAAGTATTTAAAAAAAATTTTTTTTTTTAATTTATCTGACAGCGAGAGAGAGCACAGGTAGGCAGAGGAGCAGGCAGTGGGAGAGGGAGAAGCAGCCTCTCTGCTGAGCAGGGAGCCTGATGTGGGGCTTGATCCCAGGACTTTGGGATCATGACCTGAACTGAAGGCAGCTGCTTAACCGACTGAGTCACCCAGGTGCCCTTTACATGTTTTTGAGTGGTTGAAAAAAATAAAAAGAATATCCTGTAATATATGAAGATTATATTAAACTCAAGTTTCGATGTCCATAAGTCAAATTTTATTCTACTCTGTTATACCCATTTGCTTATGTACTATCTGTGGCTACCTTTGAATGATGAAGGGCAAAGGTTAGTTGCAACAGAACCCGTATGGCTCCCAAAGCCAGAAATATTTGCCATCTGAAACTGTACAGAGGAGTTTGCCTTCGCCAGTGTGAGGTCCTTGAGATGCATCAGTGAACAAAACAGACTCCTAGGTTGGAGGAGGTCATCAAGAGGGCGTAACTGCCCACTGACCTGTGAGCTAAAGCCAAGAGATGGGAGGCTTCTTAGTCTCTCTCTGTCCTTGAATTGTGCTTTTTCCAAGGACCATTCCCATGGTCAGAGCTGTATCAAGTACACAACCTTAAAAAAGTAATTTGTTGTTTAAAAAAAAAAAAGTAATATGTTGTTGAGATCATTTGGACTGTGTATGTGACAGAACCTTGTTGAGCCTCTATATAAACTTTTAAGATTCTGGCAGGTGGGGATGAAGATCTACTTATATTGTCACCCAAGACAAGCCTTGTATGTTAAACATGCCACCTACCAATCCCAAGTGGCCTGTCTCTTTGGTCTCTCCCTGCTCTCCTTGTATGGGGGCCAGGTTTGAATTTCACCCAGAGAACTCCCAAGGTTACAAACCAACACCCTGCCCTCAGGAAACTTACATTTAAGTAGGGAGAGACAGTAAACATTATATGTAATATCTTCAAAGGTGATCAATGTGATGGGGAAAAGGTAAAATAGGGTAATGGGAGTGAATATTTTTGAGGGGAGGAGGATTTTTATAATTTTGAAGAGAGCAATCAGGGTAGAACCTCATTTAAAAGGCGGTATTTGAAGAAAGGCTTGAAATGAGTGAAGTGAGCCAATGTGGGTATCTGGGGGGAAAGCATTTTAAGCAGAATATGGCCCCTCCTCACAGGGTTGTTGTGTAGACTAAGTGAATAATGTATTTAACTAAAAATAGTGCCTGGCAAATGGTAAATTCTCAAAAAGCAGCTTTTTTTTTTTCTTCTTCTTTTTGGTACCAGCTGGCTGTAGATGCTACTTTCCTCTTTGCAGAGGCCTGCTGCCCTGAGTAACTCTCAGTAGGCCATCACTATAGCAGGGAAAGGCTCGAGTACAGGGGATCTTGATAGCATAGCTTTTTCTGTCCCAGGATTAGTTTTCACCCCTGGCTTAGCTTCCAGGGACAGAGCTGTCTTTGTAGAATCATGGGCTCAGGAGATACCGTTTCTGTGGTCTGCATAATTATAAATACAGATTCCAGAGTTCATGATCACACACAGGTGAAGGGACTTGCCCCACCATCACACAATTAGTCAGCAGCAAAGCTTCGATAGGCATGGGGTCTTTTGCTTCCAAGTCTAGTCTTCTGTTCCTGGTCTGAACTCTTCGTCCTGCACCAAATCTATTTTTATGCAGCTTATTTCTTCCAGTAAATTTTTAGGCGTCTTTGTGCAGGGACCATGTCTTACTCAGTTTAGTTTTCCGCTTCAGAATCAGGCACCAAACAAGCAAAAAAAAACCCAAAACCGTGGAAAGAATACTCAGTACTTGAACTTGTTTGGTACCATTTCAAATCTTAACCATTTTATGTGTAAGTCTGCCCACAATGTCACCATGGAACTGACTGTGCTTTGTTCCCTGTGTTTGTATAAAGTGTGTGTGTGTGGGGTAAATTGTCCTACAAATTAGGGAGCTCCTAGGAAAGATCCCAGACATTTACATTTTGAAACTTTTTCATGTTGCTAAATATATGAAGATCCCGAAGCATAAAAATGCGTTCATGAACTTTGGGCTTTGATGAGCTCTATAAGGCTAGCAGTAGTGTTAGGCTGCTAGATAAGAGATGGCATTTCCAGGGCAAAAAAATTGGGCAGATGATGCAGAACAAACCCTTTCTTATCCTTTGTCTTAGTTCAGGGTGGTTCTTAAAGTGTGGTTTATGAACCAGCTGCATCAGCATCACCTGATGCTTGTTAGAAATGCAAACTTGGGCCTCACCTTGAACTCACTGAATTTGAAACTCTAGGTGTGGGGCCCAGCAATCTATGTTGAAATAACACTCCAGGTGATTTCGAGGCATGCTAAAGTTTGAGAGTCCCTGGCCACTCTTTTGACTTTCTCTGGCCAGGACTCACCCTGCTCGGCCAAATGCCTAAGCGATGTGTTGGGTGAGCAAGGAGCTCCTTTTATAAAACCTGGTGATAACCTCAAGGCAGGAAAATACTTCTGGGGAAAGTTGAAATTGTATCACATTTCCAGTAGGTTTAACATACTCCCTCTGACTGATGAAGGTGGGAAACACATTGGCATGAAGAATAACCTACTTTAGGTGTTGAAATAAAGAAACTTATAAATCCTAAAATTTTACCTCTGGTTGGGCTTGGGCTTTGGCTAGATAGGTACACCAGCTGAGCCATGACAGGAGCATTATGGAATCTGGAAGCTCCGCTCTGATTTGTTTGGGCAGGCCATTTGAAAAATTCTCTTGCGAAAAGCAGAGGCCAGTAAATGGTAAGTGGCTTCTCCAGAGCTCTATAGCCGATCAGCCTGTAGGAAGCACACGTATTAATCACTCTAACCTTGCAGGATGGCAGATGTGGTGTACTTTTGGCTAAGGTATGGAAAGAATAAACTAAGAGCGCCTTTTGATTCAGGATAAAAAACTCTGACAAATACTCCCCGCTCCCCCAATATATAAAATATCTGAGTACAGGAATGAAGCTTAGAATTTGAGGCAAATAGCTAAAAATGCCTTTCTTAAAACATTTTATTTTTTCAGTGTTCCAAGATTCATTGTTCATGCACCATACCCAGTGATCCATGCAATACATGCCCTCCTCAATATCCACCACCAGGCTCACCCAACCCCCCACCCGCCTCCCCTCCAAAGCCCTCAGTTTGTTTCTCAGAGTCCACAATCTCTCATGTTTCTCCTCCCCCTCCGATTTCCCCCCATTCACCCTTCCGTACCTTCTCACCCTCCGTATCTTCTCACACTCCATATTTTCTTTATGCTCCACATGTAAGTGAAACCATAAGGTAATTGACTCTCTCCGCTTGACTTATTTCACTCTGCATCATCTCTTCTAGTCCCGTCCATGTTGATACAAAAGTTGGATATTCATCCTTTCTGATGGAGGCATAATGTTCCATTGTATAGATGTACCACATCTTCCTTATCCACTCATCTGTTGAAGGGCATTTTGGTTCTTTCCACAGTTTGGTGATTGTGGCCATTGCTGCTATGAACATTGGGGTACATGTAGCCCTTCTTTGTAGTGCATCTGCTTCTTTGGGGTAAATACCCAGTAGT
>JAPYYJ010001471.1:0-14114 GCA_028533885.1 Nasua narica | reverse complement strand
CACACATGGTGAAAAGTACAATGTTAAGCAGCATAGTGTTTGTAAGCATTTGACCTCAATAAGGTTATAGCATATTGGAGTAAAACACTTTTACACAAATAGCTATAAGACAGAGTAAAAAGTGATGCCTTATTAGAGAGTATTTTAGGTTCCTGTTGCTGTTGCAGCAAATCACTGCAATGTAGGTACTCAACCCAACACACATTTATTCTCTTATAGTTCTAGAGGTCCTTTATATGGACACTTAAGATTCCATTGAGCTTCAACAGATAATCTAGGATAATCCTACCATCTCAAGTTTTTTAAGTTAATCACATCAGCCAAGTCTCTTTTGCTATATAGAAAATATATATACACTGGTTATGAGGATTAATATATAGATCAATTTGGTGGACTAGTATTATACTTAACATAGATTTATATTTTTGTGGTCATGAAAAATAAAAAAATCCTATGATTTTAAATAGACACTTGGTCTGATATATGATGGAAATTTATTAATTATTCTTATAAATGATTTAGCTAATAGCTAAATTATTGGTATATCAATTATCCCCCAAAAATCCTATTAAAACTGAACCAGGCCATTCAGAGAGATAAAGTGAGTAAGAGAGACAGATACAGAGAGGGTAAAACTCTGTATTTTATATCCTCACATGAAGATGAACTGCTAATCCACTTGAAAAAGAGAACTCTTTGAACATTTTTTAATACTCTAGTGAAATTTTCTGTTAATGAAACGGTAGTTGACCTTAAAGTAGTCAGCTTCTGAACTTGCTGTTTATTGATTTCTTTAGCTTGTTTGCTAATATTCTGTTCACAATCTCAATACCTGAAGCTTAAGTGTGATGACTGCAGCCTATTCCAAAACTTGATAATAATTTCAAAGGGAGAAAGAAGCAGGTGAGCTTCCTATCACAGTATGGTAATGTTTTGACACTGCTGTCTACCCTGAAGTCAAATGACTGGAAAGAGCATACCCTTGAAGCTTCATTCTGATGTCACAATGTGATTCAAAGTAATCAGAATGAATATTCATGTTTTCCGGTGTCTGAGATGCTGTCATGGTCCCATCAGTTATTAAACAATGACAACATGATGTTTTGATGATCATGTTTTATTATTCTTACCAACTGTTCTAATGTAGACTTGAGCATCCAAGGTCTATTTCCTAACTAAAGCTGATTTATTATTTTAACAACATTGTAAAATAACATGTAATTCACAAAAATAGCAGGAAAATATAGCAAAAGTGTAACAAATAACTACATCTTCCAGCTTTAAAACCTTAATATTAATTAGGTCCATCCACCTGAAATAGCCAAAAGAAACAAAAAAATAGCCAAAAAAAACCAGACAAAATATATAAACCAATGTTTTTAAGAGGTCAGTCAATGAAGAAAGGACAGTAATCCCTGAAAACATGAAAAAAGTGAGGGTGACCACTAAGATTGTCTGAGCTTTACTCAATTGTGAGTAAACAGAGTACAATATAGAAAGGAGCTATACAGATAAAAACTGCAGAGATATGGAGAAGGTCCTTCCCAAATATTCAACATATCTCAGTGAGGAAACTACCTGAGACTGGGGAAACACACACACACACACAACACATACACAGGGATTAAAATTAGCAACCCCTGATGCTCTTACAGGGACAGCAATAGTGCTTATTCCTCCCAGGAATACTGGTAAGCTTCATAATTCAAGAAAAATTGAGTAAACAGAAAGCTAATGATTGAGTAGAGGGGAATAATTAGTTATAATCTGAGTATTGATCTATTCCCATCTAAGAAATCTTAAAAGCCGGAATAAAAGGCTCACATTATTTTCAAGAAACTGAACTTCAGCCAGAACAAAGCACAAAATATTTATGGGAATAAAAAATACCCATAAAAACAAAATTCGTAATATATGATATTCAACAACAAAAAAATTATTAGATAATGTGGAAAATAAATCAATCAAAAAGACCCATGGGGGGGAAAGTTGCTAAATTTAGCAGACAAATTAAAACAGTTACTATAACTGTTTTATGTTCAAAGGATAAGTAGAGACCTGAAAGATACAAAAAATCAAATTTAAAGAGATGAAATCTAAAATATTATCTAAAAATATACTAGATGAAATTAATGGCAAATTATAAATTAGAAAAGAATTAATGAATTTGAAGACATAGCAATGAAATTTTACTAAAAAATTGAGTAAGAAAAAAGTTCTGAGCAAAATATCAGTTGCAAATAGGAAAAGTATAAGTGCATAATTGATATGTAATTAGTTTCCTAAGTAGAGAAAAAACAAAAAAAGACTAAAATTTTTCCAAATTTGGTAAAAATCACAAACCCACAGATAGTTGGTGTTCCCTGCAATATTCTCCAAACAAAAGAAACATGAAGACTACACCAACACACATCATAATCAAATTCCTTAAAACCAGAGGTGAAGAGAAAATCTTATAGGCAGTTGGAGAAAAAGACATGTTATGAACAGAGGAACCAAAACTAGGATGATGGCAAGAGAGAAGAGTAGAACAACATCTTTGAAGTTCTGAATAAGCAAAAGCCTGTCAAAACAAAATTATTTACCAGGCAAAATTTTATTTAAATGAAAAGAGAAAATAAAGACTTTTTCAAAGTACAAAAGATGAAAGAATTTATTACCACCAGACCCATACTACAAAGAAATTTTAAGGAATATTCTTCAGGTAGAAAGAAAATGATGACAGATGGAAATATGTATCTACACAAAGTAATGATGGCAACCAAATTTTGTACCTCCATGAATGAACATTTGATTTGTTTCTTATTTGTTTGCATTTTGTAAAATTTCCCCAAATATTCAAACAACCCAGAGAAAGGCAGGGAAAAGGAATCAGAAATAGAAATAGAAATAAGAAATAGAAATAAGAAATAATAGAAATAAGAAATTGAAAATGAAAAAGTCCCAGAGCCCTAATAGATCAATATTATATTAATGTAAATATTTTAAATACTTTAAGGCAGAGATTGGCAGAGTGAATAAAATAAAGATGTGATCCAACTATCTGTCACCTATGAGAGATTCAGTTCAAATATAATGATACAGATAAGTTGAAAGGGAAAGGATTGGAAATGATATGTCATGCAAATATTAACCAAATGAAATAAAAAATAGCTATGTGAATATCAGATTGGGTAGACTTTAGAGAAAAGCAATTACTAGAGACAAAGAAGGCTATTTCAAAGTAATCAGTATCAATAATCAAGAAGACAGAGCAATCCTACGTTTATATACCAAAGAACAGAGCTTCCATATATGTTAAACAAAGACCAATAGAACTGACAGAAGAAAGATTAATACACAATTACAGAGACTTAGCACTGTCTCAACAATTGATAAAACAACTAGACAGAAAATAAGCAAGGATGTAGAAGGATTTAATAACACTATCAACAAACAGGATCTAATCTACATTTGTAGAATAGTCCATCAACCACAACTGAATATACATTTTTTCAAGCACCCAAAGAACACATACCAAGATAGACCATATTCTAGTCATAAAACACCCCCAAAATTTAATGGAACCAAAATCATAGTAAAAATGGTGTCTGACCACAATGTAATCAAATTAGACACTGATAAAAGAGGATAATGGGGGCACCTGGGTGGCTTAGTCAGTTAAGCATTGGTCCCTTGATTTTAGCTCAGGTCATAATTTCAGGGTCATGAGATCAAGCCCTGAGTGAGGCTTCCTGCTAGGCATGGAGCCTGCTTAAGATTCTCTCTCTGCCTCTCCCCTGCTCATGCTCTCTCTCTCTCTCTCTCTCAAATAAATAAATAAATATTAAAAATCTCCAAGTACTTGGAAATTAAACATATTTGTAATAATTATTAATAAATTTAAAGAACTCAAGTCATTCCAAGTATGTTCTCTGACACCTGATATTAAAAGAGAAATCAATATCATAAAGTAAGAGAAAGATATCTGAAATATACCCAAATACATGGAAATGAAATTACACAATTCTAAATAACATGAGTCAAAGAAGAAATCAAATGGGGGGTCAGAATGTGTTTTGAACTACAAGAAAACAAAAACAAAATATATTACAATTTTGATTTGTCACCAAAGCAGTAATTAGAGAATTATTTATAGCATTAAGTGTTTATTTTAGGAGAGAAGAAATAAATCAGCTCTTCAGTATCTTCATGGGAAAAAAAGGAAAAGGGAAGGAAGGAAAGAGGGAAGGACAGAAGGACAGAAGAAAACTAGTACAAGGGCAAATAAAACTCAAAACAAAAACAATTAAAACTCAAAACAAATAAAGCTCAAGAAATGGTAAACAACGGATTAGAAATCAATGACATAGAAAACAGAAAAATATAGTGAAATCAATAAAACAATTTTATGACCATTTTCATAGGATATAGAATTTGAATTAAATATTTCTCCCAGTATTTTAAAAATGTCATCCCATGTCTTACAGCTTACATAGTTTCTGAGAGGAATTTGTTACATTTCATTGTTGTTGTTGTTGTTCCTTTGTTTCTTTTTTCTCTGAGAGCTTTCCAGATATTTAATTAATTAATTAATTTGTTTGTTTGTTTGATTATTTTATCAGCATTTTGGCACTATGTGTCAGTAATTTTTTTTTTTTCTGCTTAGTATTCTCTGGGTTTCTTGGACGTATGGTTTGTTTTCCTTTAATTTGGAAAATTCTTGGCCATTATCTGATCAAATTTGTGTTATATACCGTTGTCTTGGATAATCTACTTTCGATGTAATTAATTTTTTTGTTGTTTTTTCTTTTTATGTTTCAGCTTGGATAATTTCTGTCAATCTATCTTCAAGTTCACTGTTATTTTCCTCAGTTGTAACCAGTCTGTTCTTGAGTTCATCACAGGAATTCTTTATCTCCAGTATTATAATTCTATATCTAACATTTTCTTTTGACATTTTGTATAATTTCCTCCTCTTTGCTGAAATCCTCCATCTTTTCATGCATGCTGTCTATCTTTTCCACTGGATCCTTTGTCATATTAATCATAATTGTGTTGTACTTCTCTTATGTATCGTGAATCTAGTTTTGTTGATTATTTTTTACCTTGAAAATTTGTTTTTGCTTTTTTTGTGCATCTACAATTTTTTAGTTAGTGGTGGATGTTGTGTGGGGAACAACAGTAGAAAATGGGGTAAATAGTATGATACCTGGGTACACTTCTTCTGCTGGGTATTAATGAGGCCAGTTGCTGCAGGCTGCTATTAGTTTATGGTTGAAAGAGGGCATGTGGGGCCACAGACTTTTTCTTAGAGTCACCATTCCACTCTTAACTTTCAGCAATTACTGCACACATGTGCCATGGAAGGGGATTTATTGTTGCTTACTCCATTGGTGGGACCAGGAAGTGTTCCTTATTCTTCCAGATCAGACTAAGTCTCAGGCAGGTCCTATATAAGTGGGCCTAAGGTGTAGGGATTCCTCAGCGTTCCTTCCTCACTTCTCCATTGCAACTAAATTCTTTTTTCTACCTGACTGGTCTTCTGTAGGAAGGATTATTTTCTGTTCCATCATTAGCAGTAGGTCATCTCCTCTTGGTGTTGGTACATAATCTTGGGCCTACAGAAAGAGGGTTTTGTTTTTGTGCTTGTTTTTTTTTTTTTTTTTTCTACCTCATGAGCAATGATCACTACTTATTGTTTGGTTTGGAAAGTATTTTCTAACCATCTCCAAGAGGCAAGCGATTTTATTTTTTCCATTCCACAAGAAGCAGTGGATTTTGTATGAGCCCCGTAGGTGAAATGATTTACTGTCCCTGCACCATCAGGTTAAAGCTGTTATTTACTTCCTGTGAAGGGAGTGTTTAGGGATGCAGGTGTAGCTTCATGCCTGAATTCCAGTGGCATCCAGTTATATCTTGTACATTTTTTCCACCAAGCAACATCTCTCCTCAGACCTATGCCCAGTCTTTCTTGGTAGAGACCTGTTGAAAATATCTTAAGATTAATCATAAACTTCTTATCTTTCTGGAGCTCCAAGCTATGCAAAATTGATATGCTAGCCCACACTTGACCTTTAAAGATTCTATAAAAATATCAGTCAATTTTATCTTACATTCATGGTAGTCACTTCTTTCCGACGCTTTAAAAAGAATGTATTCCTGCTCTCCATGGAGGGATTTTTATCCCTTGAAATAAAGGGTTTTAAAATTTTTCTCTGGGATGGACTCAAGGAAAATTATGATTTTGTAGATTATTGTTTTTTTCTAATTTTTATTTTAAGAAAACATTCTTTTACAAGTTTCTACATCCTAAGTGGAAATAGAACTCTCCTTTTATGTTTTATTTTTTGTTTCTATTGATTTATAACAGTGTCTGTGCACAGAAGCAAGACCTTTCTATATCACACTGACCAGAAATTAGACCCTGGTGTAAATAAAATTAAGACACATGAGACATCTGGTGAAAAATTATAGGGAATTAGATATTATTTTAGAGTTAACACATATTCCAATTGAAGATCATATTTTAGTGTATATATAATAGTTTGCAACCATCTTATACTTCCGTGTTTTTCTTAGCATCAATTCAATGGAAATGATTCATAAGACAAATTAAAATCACATAAAATGAAGTCAAAACCTGATCCAGCTTGTTCTGTAATTACACACAGTTCCATTTGGAAATAATTATATAAGCAGTATCTCCTGACTGTGAAGCTTTATCTTACAATATCTAGTGGATAATGGTAAAAAGAATGTCCTTGTATTGAGGGAAATGAATTCAACTTTGGAATTCTCAAAGGATATTATAAATAGTGTTACCAAATGGCCTCAGTTATTATTTAGGTATCTAGTTTATCATCCAGGTATCAAAAAGGATTTTCCTATCAATGAAACCTATCTTTTAATATTCTTATCAACCTCAGCTTAGTCTTACCACAACAGCAAATAATAGCCAAACGATCATTTTCAGTGATAGTTTGGTACATTTAAAGTAATTCTCTGAGTGTATCTTAAGGAAGGTGTAGGTCAATGTATTATTACAATCAAAGTATGTTTAGTATTTATTGCCATTTATCTAGCTCATTCAGCATTTCAATTAATATTTAGTACCTCTACTGTGCTAGGATATCTTTTAGGTACAAGGGTTAAATTAATGTGGACAAGTACACATAGTCAGTGTTTACTTGTGCTTGAAGTCTAGTGGGTGAAAAAAAGCATATGCAGAAAATCATGCAATGTGATAAATGCTGAAGTAGGGAGCATATCTGATCATATGACTGTTCCTAGGCAGGGAAAGAGAGAAAATGTATTTCTCTTTGCTGGATTATTCAGTGTGGAGAAATGAACTAAACATCACATGCATTACTGATTATTGTGCAATGTCCATGTTTTTTAGATTCTGATAGCTACACAATATCAGAAAAGAGTTCTGAATTTCACTAGATGGAAGGAAGATGCTATCTGAAATTTAATTTGTACTTTCCATTTTTTTTCATGAAATATGTGGTAGCCTATATTAATTCATGTAGAGTAGAATTTTTTTCTCTGAATGGACAATATGGTTGGTAATATGTTGAAAGCCAACCTTATTCTTAAGAAGCAATCAATATAAAAATAAGGGTTATGGATATGCAAGATAAATTATCTTGATCTGAAAGGCAATAACATATGTCAGGGCATTGTTTATTTTCATTTCTAATATCTTAGAAGCTGTCTGATGAACATTCAAGTCTAGTGAATTGAAAAGGGGGCTTCTGTCCCGGCTGGAAACCATAAGTTCCTCTGTTAGCATCTGAAGTAAGTAATACATGATGGGGATTAATATAACATCGTTTTTTGTTTGTTTGTTTAGTTTAACAGGTTGTTAAGTTGAATTAATTCACACTGAATTATAAGGGTATATACCCTACATATTCCAATAATTAGTTCCTAAATAGAGGCAATATTCTTTTTCTGTAACACAATTTATAGGCACTGTTTTAGGCTCTAATGATAACATGGATATCTCTCAAAGTACTCATATTCTTTAAGTGGAATAAATTTCATTTGGTGTTAAGTGCTATAAAGAAAATAAAGTAGAATATTGCAATAAAAGAAAAATATATACTGGGCAGGAGCTGAGAAAGTAGTTGAGATAACTTGGTTAAAGACAACATCTCTGAAAGTATGACATTTGAATGGTATTTGAGCAGACCTGAATGATCAAACCCTCGCTTGTTGAAGGAAGCCCAGAGCAAGTACAGACAGTAAAGTTTCCGAACTTTATAAAGTCTCTGAACATGAATGTGCTCAACTCTTTTAATTCAGTGTGAGAAGTTTAATTCAGTCAAAATATAGAGAACAAGAGAAAAAGTGTTAGGATATTAAGCTACCGAAATAATTAAGGAACATGTCATATTGGCCTTTGGGCATTCTAAGGAATTTGGCTCATTCTAATTGGTAACGGAAACCACTGAATATTTTTGATGAGAGGAATGAGGTGATCTGAGTTATAATTCAATCAACTTACTTTTAACAAACTCTTACTCAGAGCCAGGAATTTCATGTGAAGCTGGGAATGTAAAACATGTATATGGCTTTGAATGCTCTTGCCGAGTAGTTGAGTCTATTGGTCATTTAATCTTCTTCAGGTAGCCTCATGACCCAAGGTCCATATGTGACACTACTAGGCCACACGCAGTGATACTCTGCCGATTTAGTTAGTTTCCCAGGCAGGGTCTTAAAGTCATGATCTTTAAGTATGTGTTTTAAACTGTTTAACAGCAATAATTTTCATCTATTACTGCATGTGTTACCAGGGAAACTCATAAAACTATTGTTTCATGGAAACGTATTCATTATGACAGATTTAAAGAGTTTTAAAGTTTTATCCTAATTTCTTTTGAACTATAATTTAAGAAGCATTATTATTGATTATTGAGTAAGATAAATTCTAATACGTACTATTGTACTTACTCAACTTTAAAGACAACTGAACTCTAAAAGAAAAATGGTGGTATTTTCTAATGGACTGGATAATGTTTTACTGTGAGAATTCTGATGCTTCTACTTAAATGCTGTGAAAGTATATCTCTTTCTCTGTTTTTAGTTTTAAAAATATTTACAAATGATTAGCATCATGCATAAAAATCTTAACAACAAAACAAAGAAAACAAATTCTGTATTAGTATGCTTCTTTTTGATTCTTAGGTTTTTTGTTACCCCTAAGATTTGCTTCACCATAAGCATTTAGAATCTCCTGCAAAGTACAGATATAATTCAAATTGTATTACTGCTTGTGTTTGTATTTTAATAATCGAGGAGGAGAATGAAAAAGATGTGGAAAAATTTCTTGAAGATAATAACTCCATGTTTTCCCTGAAGCCATAGAATAGCTAATATAGTGAGGTAAATAAATGATATTCATCATTTTCCTCCATTTGTAATTTCACATCAACCAGGATATTTATGGAACTTCAAAGGTAGCAGATAGGAAGTTTAAGAAAATAATGTTAAATTTAGTTGTCCTTTCTTCTTTCTCATCACATATCATTTCAAGTCTGTGTAATAATTTAGTACCCAGCAATAACTCTTCAGAAAAATACATTCATTTTCTAAGGGTTAAACAAAAAGCAAGGTAACCACACCATACACTTCTAAATCTGTTGTGCTAAAATGTGGGAAGTTGTCCTAAACTCATCAATACCAGTCAAATGTAACAAACGAACTTTGGCTATAATTATAAATATAAATACTTTAGTAGTATAGTAATCATAAAAATGTATCTTTCAGGGTACCTGAGAGACTCATTCAGTTAAGCACCTGCGTTTGGCTCAGGTCATGATCCCAGGGTTCTAGGATCTAGTCCCACATTGGACTCCCTCCTCAGTGGGGAGTCTGCTTCTCCTTCTATACCTCACTGCTTGTGCTCTTTCTTTCTCTCTCAGAAATAAAAATATCTTTTTTAAAAAAAGAATGTACCGGGGCACCTGGATGGATCAGTGGGTTGAAGCCTCTGCCTTTGGTTCGGGTCATGATCTTGGGGTTCCGGGATGGAGCCGTGAGTCGGGCTCTCTGCTTGGCGGGGAGCCTGCTTCTGCCTCTCTCTCTGCCTGCCTCTCTGCCTCCTTGTGGTCTCTCTCTGTGTCAAGTGAATGGATAAAGTCTTTGAAAAAAAAGAAAAGAAAGAAAGAAAAAAAAAAAGAATGTACCTTACAGGCTTGCAAGTAGAGGAAGTCTAATTGGCCATGAACCATAGCTGCTGAACTCTGAGATCCATCCTGCATTTGCAATGAGGCTACTTCCCATGAGCTTTCCCCATCCAATGATTGAGCATTATGGAGATAGCAAAGCAGATCCATTTCCTGGAAACATGGTACTCTTCTGTAGGGGGACTTAACTTCAGGATCCCCCCAGCCTTCCAAACCTTTCTGAACCTACACAGCAGTCTAGGAAACTTCCATCTACCTTCCTCTCTCAGGCTCACTTTTATATCGTAATCTGATGGATGTCACATTCTTCCCCAAACCCCTCCTCATTTTCTCTCACAGGCATTTCTCTTAGTAAAAATTGTGTATATTTAATCCCATCTCTTTGTCCACAGAAAATAGCACCCAGACTAAAATAAGTATTTAATATTTCAATATAATTTCACATACAGGATCAATGTCATTATCTTAGGACTGCTATGAGAAAGGCAAAGTAAGAATTATTATCATTTCACAGAGGAAAATGAGATGATTCAACAGCATTCTGGATTACATATGATCCAAAAGTTATAAATCATGGCTAAAAAAAACAATCTTAGCAAAAAGTGACATTTTCTTTAGTCATTGACTCTCATTTGGCACATATTAAATACAAAATTTAACATCGAATTAAAAATGGACTAATAAACTCATTGCTTCTAATTTTCCTTTTATGAAAAGAAATATAAAGGAATAGCCTACAGACACTATATTTGTAAAGTGGAATAATAATACAAAGAAAAAATACAAAATGAGTGAATAGTACCCTATTGAATCTAGATATTAAATCCATATTTTTCCTGACAATTCCATCCAGTGATTCCAGTTACTTTAACTTATAAGTTGTATATCAGTCCAAACAATAATCTTATTTAGTAACACTTGGTCTACCTGTCATTCCTGGTAGTCCTGATTGTGGAATGTTATAAGGGAGGCTTTATAAAGTCAGTGACCTCAGATAGATTTTAGAAGGACTGGCAAAAATCCAAATGGTGGGCAAGGGGAAGATGCCAGAGAAACATATATGTGCACACATTTTTTATATATCAAAAATATACTTAGTTTTTATATTCTGCTTGTTCTTTAGATGTAATATATGATGGGTATTTTCCTATAACTTTAAATGTTCTTTGAAAATATGTTCTTTGAATTCTCTGTCAGAGGACAGATACTAAGAGTAACTTGATCAGATCACAATGTTAAACTAATGGGGATAAAATAATAAGGGCTATAAGTGGGGATATAATAATAATAAGAAAAAAATAATAAGAAGAAAAAGAATATCTTCTTCATAATGTTATTGTGATGATTAAATTAGTTAAGCCATGAACCACATTTAGAATGAAAGCAAACACATTGTAAACATTCAGCCAATGGCAGCTATTACCATTAGTATTTTAATGGTTGAACCCAGTCTCTGCTTCTATACTTTTTACAACCCAATATTGCTCTCATTTGTAGTTTCTCAATTCTCAAATAAAATCTGTGTAGATATTTTGATCAATAACATATGGTTTTTCAGAATGACCTCTTGAAAGAACGTAGTAACATGGATGTAGTTTGTTCTGAGAGATATATTATATATATGTTATATATATAATACATATAATATGTACATATACTACATTAATGCATAATAGCATAACATACATTATTTTCATGTCTTATTACTATTAGCTTTAGATATTACTAATTTTATTTTGATCTTGCCAATTTTCAAGACACCCCAACCAGAGCAAATAAAAAATAAGGGCAGCTAGGTTATGTAGCCACGTACTGGGCAAGACTCCTAGATATGTACCTTGTTGTTGAGAAAAACACCTTAACAAGTGTCTCTTTTCTATCATTATTCCTGTTTTAGAAAATGTTATAGTAAATTCACTAATAAATCATTCCCTTTTCTTACTTCACTATTCTTTGTATGTCTTTTTGGCAAATGTTATTTGACCCATAAGGGTCACAGAATAATGATTATATCTATTTAGAACCAAATTAGCAATTGGAAGAAACTAAAAATTCCACATTTGTCTCCAACGCATCTTGAGAACTGTGTGTGTGTGTGTGTGTGTGTGCAGTATATACTATATGCAGTATATGCAGTATATACTATATACTATATATATACACTATATACAGTATATACTATATACTCTATATGTGTGTATATCTATACTATACATAGTATATGTATTTTATATATATACTTTGTGTATATGTATATACATAGTATGTATATATATGTGTGTGTGTGTATATGTATACTATATATATATATTATGATGGGAAAATCTGCACAACTGTCCAAATCTGCTTTACATTGTTAAGTCTGAGTTTTACTTACAAGGGTAACTGTCATCCTTCAATGTATAATTATGCTTCTTTGAGACAGAAACTGCATGAGTTTATCTTGTTCTTTCAAGAGCTAGTGTTTCCGACCATCTCACCAGTGGGTACTGGGTGATGACACTGTGAAGGTTACTTAAGTGATTACTGTGATGTCTTTCTCAGGATTAAGTTAACTGCAGCTTGTGAGAAATACACAAGACCTCGAGGTGTGTGGCAAGAGGGAAGGTAGAGGGGAATGGGAAGAGTAAAGGACAAGGAGGTGAAGAAAGAGAAGGAGAAAGGGAGGGTAATTGGCCCATGACCCACATCTTTTTGTTTACAGGGACATGCTTCAGTGATCTGTCTGCACTAGTTAGCTGCACGAGTACAATTCTATCCTCGAAACACAGATCAATTTACTATGCCAATCTGCTCTCTTCCCTGTCAAATGTTTCACTGCTTCTGAATTCTGTGGATGGTTTAAAGATGTCCTATGCTAATTTAGTTCAAGTCTGTCTTCTGATTTACAAAGAGGAAATGGTTAAAATTTTCTTCTTGAGTAAGTAATGCCAGAAGGATTCCTGCTGTTATGATTTCTGCCACATAGTATATGCTCATTTTTCTCCAACCTTCTTTTTCAAGTTAGAATTTATGCTATTAGACATTAAGGATGTCTATACATGTAGATATTAATTGCTTTGATGTGGCCATAAGAACTGAAGTAACCACTTATGGATTTAAGTAATGATTTAGTTAAGGATAACTTAATTTAAATAGTTTTCTCTTAAAAAAAAAAAAAGTCCTGAGGCTCCTGGGTGGCTCAGTCTGTTAAGCATCTGCCTTCAGCTGAGGTCATGATCCCAGGGTCCTGGGATGGAGCCCCATATCAGGCTCCCTGCTCAGCAGGAACCCTAGCCTGCTTCTCCCTCTGCCTCTATCTGTTCTCTCTCTCTCTCTCTCTCTCTCTCACTCTCGCTCTCAAATAAATAAAGTAAAATCTTTTAAAAAAACAATAAGTCCTATTTTATAGGTATCCTTTTCCTATAAATTGATTTTTTTTTTCAGAAAGTTCATTAATGAAATATCTTAGTTTTGTCCCTAGTTTTCCCTTATATCAACTTTTAGAAAAATCAATCATTTGGCACAGAAGAAGGAGCTAGAAACTAAGAAACTTGGGTCTGGTCAACAAAAAATGGTAACTAATTGCATGCCTTTAGGCCCGTTCTTACTTTGAGCTGTAATACTTTGGAGCTAGATGAACTCATCTCTAGCGTATTTCAGCTTTTAAATTCTGAGATTATAAAATGTTATTTCTTGCTCTTACTCTCTAAAAATGTGGACTGTTACTAGGTGGTAACATAAAAAGCAGATGGAAACATAATATATTGAACACAGTATCAAATAAGGAACTTGATAAGCATAATTTTCGATCCAGCTCTTTTACCAACAGGCTTCAGGATGGCAAATGAGTAATTTAAAATGTTCATCCTCATCTATAAAATGTAGATAATATCAATTTGAACTATTGTTGCTGTAGTTGAAGCAAGGTGCTTTAGAACACACACACACACACACACA
>JAPYYJ010001470.1:0-14115 GCA_028533885.1 Nasua narica | reverse complement strand
GTCCTCCTGTCTTCATCCCCCAGGTGTCTGATCTGGGAAAGGCCCCAGTGCCTTTGAAGGGCTGCTGGATGCCTCTGATGCTGTTTCACTTCCCTCTCATTTTTCTGAGGCTCATGGACCTTTGAGCACTAGCAGCTGCCCCCTCTTCCAAGAAGCCTCCCCTGACTTCCCTAGCCCTGATGCCTCCCCTTCCACAAGTATCAATCTCCTCTCCTTGGGATGATCATGACCTCCAGCCCCTGCCAGGGATGCCTGGCACTCTCCAATCAAGTTTTCCCAGTCAATTCTTATCTATGCACCTGCTGGTCTCTTCCTGCAATGCCCTCTCATTCCCTTAAAAAACTTTCCTATTTTTCAAAGACATAACTCAAATGCCAGCTCCTCCAGGAAGCCCTCCCGTATCTCTCTATCTGGGGTTAACTACCAGCTTCTCTCCTCTTTAAGCCACTTCACTCCTGTGCCCTGCATGCAGAACCAGCGGGTTCTGGTAGACCTTGAGCCCTGGAGGGGGGCAGTGCTGCTCCAGCCCAAGGGTGAAGCCTCTGGTAGCAGAGCTCAGAGCCCCTTACTTGCCTCATTGCCCTAGTCTCTGGCCCAGGCCCTTGTGGGGACCCAGAAGAAGGCCCGGGTCACCTCTTAGGCAAGCACACAACAAGTGCATACTAAGTGCTTGCTCAGATGTGTCCTCCCAGCCAGTATTTCCTGAGTCCCCACTCTGTGCCCAACACCGGGTCACGTGGCTTCCCCAGGGAGTCTACCTCCTTCCCCCCCACCCCAGCGCACGAGGAGCAGTTGGCACCCAAGGGGTTGCCCAGAAGTGGCTGCCCTTGGTCTGCCAAACGAAGGCAAGGGCCACGCCTTCCCGTAACCTCGGAGACAGACAGTCCGGCTCCAGAGTCCGGCTCTGGTCACACCCCTCCCTGGCCGGGTGGCCTTGGGTGGGTCGCGGTGCTCCGGAGAGCCGAGTGAGAGGACACGCATGGCAGCACCAGGCGCGGGCTCAGTGGGTGGCATCACCCTGCAATGCCCATAAAAGCCCCTCACTGGCCATGTGGATCCCTTCCCGGAGAGAGTGGCTCGGCACTCTGGGGTCTCCAGGGCTGGGGCTGGGGTCTTAGGGACTGACCAAGCGGCCAGGGGTGTAGCAGTTTCCCAGGCAACATTCCGAGGCTGCCCGGGAGAGGCCCAGGGCAGGGGAGGGCAATGCCCAGATTTATCCACCAATCGGGCGGGCTCCTGGCTCGGGAGCCTGTTCTTATCTGCCCAGCCCAGCATGGGGGGGGTGGGGGGGGGCCCGCCGGGCCGGCTGGGGCGGGACGCTGCCTGGGGACTGGACACGGAGCAGGCCCAGCAGCCCCAAGCCCCACCAGGTGGGTGACAGCCACTGACGGCTCTGAGCGTCCCTGCAGGCCGGTGGCCGACTGCCCGCCCATCTCCTGCACCATGTCGGACGGCGAGGGCCCCTCGGCCGGTGAGTGGCAGTGCTATATTTACCCACCACGGCTCCGGTTGCAGGGCCAAGGCTGCTGGGCGCCGAGGGCACTGGGCGCCCCCACCCCGGGCCACAGGCAGCTGTGGGGCTGGACCCCCTTCCTTCTAGCCTGATGCCCAGTGGGGGGGCTGCACTTCTGGAAGGGGAACTGGCCTTTTGGAGCTAAGTTCTGCTGCACCCACGGGCTTCCCGGTGGAGCAGGAAGCCGTGCCCGCTGCGAACCCCTCCCGCTGCTAGCTGGGGAGTCCGGGGCTGTCCCACAGTGCCGCAAGCACTGGACTGTGGCTGGGCCCCTCGGTGGGCGCGGTGAGCCACGGGCCCCTGGAACTGCATGCAAATGAGCGTGTGTGAGCATGTGTCTGGGCTGGAGGGATCCTCCAGCTTCCATCTGATTCCCTGAAGATCTGAGACCTCTGGGAAGTTCTGAGCCCTGGCCAGGTCTGCCTGCACCGGGCAGGCCCTCCAGGAGTCCCCAGGTCCCCTAGGTTGGAAATGGCCCGGGACACCAAGGCAGAGGGCCGGTCAGATACCATGGTCTGCCCACATACCCTCTGCCCTCCCCAGGGGACTGGCTGCCTGGGCGGCTGGCCGGCCACCCTCGGCTCCTTCCAGCGGAAGAAGGCTCTGAGGTGGACATCCCTCTGAGCCGGCCGTGGGTGGGGCCGGGGCCGCTGACAGCCTCCTCCGGGCGGTCCGGGTTCAAATCCCCAATTCTCTCACTTCTAGATTGGGTGACCGACCCCTTCACTGCTCTGAAGCTCAGTTTCCTCAAGTGAAAAAAAAGACAGTGCCAACCGTCCCTCCCCCGCAGGTGGTTGTGCAGATTGAATGTGATAACGCGTGACCGCCGATCTCTCCAGGGGCCTGGGGAGTGGTGAGCCCTCAGTGATGGCCTCGCAGAAGCAGCAGGTGGAGGGTCCCGGCCAGGAGCCTGCGCCTCCCGGTCCCCCTGCTCCAGCCGCACCTTCTTGCCTAAGCCACTGCACGTCTGTGGTCCCTGGAGTCCTTATCTGTCCCGCGACGCCATTAGGGGACATGGCGGGCGGGTCAGGACGGCCTGGGGGTCCTGGGCTGGTTATGATGGACAGCACTGTGGTCACCCCGGCTGGCTTCTGCTGGACGGTCCTGGCGCCAGGGCTGGGCCAAGTCAGAGTTGGAACAGTGTGTGTGTGTGTGTGTGTGTGTGTGTGTGTGTGTCGGGGAGGGGGACGCCGACAAAACCGGGCTGACCTCACCCTCTTCCGCCAGGCGTGGGGGTGCAGGCTGCCAAGAATTGAACATGGAGGAGCCGGCATGTGGCGCGGGGGGGGGGGTGCAGACGACGGGCCCCTCCTGGCCGGCTCTGCCCGCACCTGACACGAACCCGGAATAGCTCTCTCCCTCCACCAGGGACACAGCCCTGCTTTTAGCAGCTTGTAAAACCACCCGCACAGAGCTGGGTATTTCAGGAAGGCCAGAACAATATGTAGCCCGCCAGAGCAACGGAATGGGCTCTGAGTGTGTGCGTGTACGTGTGCGTGTACATGTGCGTGTGTCCGGAAGGCTGGAGGAGACACGGCCTTTACTGCCCCTGCGCGGTGTAGGAGAGGGCCAGCTGGCCTGGGGGCTGGCAGGTGCGGTGGCGGCTCTGCCCACCTGGGCGAGCGTGGGACGCGGCTTCCCGAGGAGCACTGCGGGATGGGTTTTTCTCTGCTGTGCCGGGCTTGCTGGGGAATCTGGTTGGCAGAAGAGGCAAACCTGGAGGCAAGGGCGTGTGCGTGCTGAGGGGGGCTCTCCTAGAGTCTGTGGTCTGAAGGTCATGACTTTCTAGGATTCCGGCCCCCTGGCAGCGATTGGGTCCAGGAGGGTACTGTGAAATAGATCTACCTCTTTTCAGAAACCAATCCCCGGGCCTGTGTCTAGAGCAGGAAAGTTCTCAGCTGCCCAGCCACAACCTGTGTGACCGTGGGCAGGTTACTGAAGGTCACCGGGGCCTCGGTTTCCTCATATGTTCAATGGGGACAATAATAGGACGTTAGCTCCTCAAGTCCCCATGGGGATTAAGTGACGGAAAACGTATAACCCGCTTGAAATAACACCAGGCTTACTGTTAGCAGGTGTTAATTGTTATTACCACTCAACCAATAAGCGAGCTACAGCCAAAGAGGAAAACGAAGGGGACAGATTATATGCTGTGTCTTGTCCTGGCCACTTCGGAGATGTTTGATCCCTGGAGGGGTGCATGAACGCCGCTGTACAGCTAGGGAAACTGAGGCTCAGGCAAATAGACTGGCCCCCAGGTCACCCAGCTGGTACATGGCAGAGTCAGGATTCGAACCCAGCTCCCCACACCCCGACTCAGGGCCCCATCCAGGAAATCCTACCTGGTCGCCCACAGGTGGGGGCTCTGGGGGGTCTTGTAGGGCCTTGCGGCTCTCATGCGAACAATAGTCCTTCTCATTTTGGACACAGCTAGCTCAGCATTGTCTCCAATAATTTGGAGTCTGTACTAAAAAATGTGGTACCTCGTTGGGGTGTCCGGAGAACTGCACGGGGCAGCAGTGGAGTGGCAGGCGGCAGGCGGTCGGCTCCAGGACTTGTGGCCCTGCGCCCGGGCAGGGGAGCCTGGAGGCTAAGGTTACCGCGAGGCAACGTGGTATTTATAGCAGGAAGCCGTCTGCCCCAGGAGCTGCCAGGCCGCTCGCCAGGCCCAGCGAAGGGGCTTCCCTCGCAGCTGTCTGGATTCTGGGCCTGGTTCCGCCCCCGAGCGAAGCCCAGCACGGGGTGGGCCCATTTCCCACCGAGACTCAGTTCCCCCATCTGTAAAGTGGGGCCCTACCATGTCCCTCGCTGGGTCTGGAGACGGTGTCTTTAAGGGCTGGACGGAGGGGCCGGAAGGTGCTGGCTCCACGCATCCTGGGTCTGTTGATTGTCCCTTCCTGCCTTTGACCTCGTGGCCGGCCCCCCCTCCGGGCAGAACTCTGCAGGAAGAGAATCCAGCCCCGGCGCTTGGGGGGGCTTCCAGCAAAGCCGGCTTACAATTCCAAGCACCAAAGAAGAGGCTGTTGTTATTCTCAGCGGAGCAACTGAAGGCAAGCCCCTCAGGGCCGGAGCTCAAAGCGGCTCTACCGCCCTGCCCCCTGCCTCTGTGGCCTTGGGTGAGTCACTTAGCCCCTCTGAGCCTCAGTGGTGGGTTTCCATTTGCCCTGCTTTGGAGGGTGTGGTGAGGACGAGCACACTAACATGATGAGGGCTCAGCCAACAGAGTGACTCTGTCCCTCGGCGTAAACTCCCGCCGAGCCGTGGCCCCTCGGTTCGTTGCAGTAGACCGTGGACAGGCTTGCTACCCCCTGTCTCCATCTTCATCCTCTCCCTCAGCTCTGCAGCTCCTGGAGCTGTTCTGAGCCATTTAGCTGGGGGGGGCCAACGTCTCTCTGGGGCCCCCCGAAGGTCCCCATACTTGGCTCCCCAAGTATCTCTCTTTTCCTGGATACAAGAGTTTTGTTTTTTTTCCCCAAGAGTGGGGGGCCTGACATTGCGGTGGGCCACCCCCATATCCCACTCACTTCCTCCTGGCATCCCCGGAGCCCAGAGGGAACCCCAGTTCCTTCTCCCTCCTCGTCCTGGCCTGCGTTTGAGTCTGCTTCTTGTTTACCAACTGATCTCAGGGCCTGCACCTGTGTCTATAAGGAGATTAAAGCAAAACATTTTAATTGTTTAGGTCCTGCTCTTGGAGAGGAAATGTCTTCCTCCAGGAGAGACAGGCTTGGTCCCGCGGTCTTGGCATCTCTCTAGGTTGTTTTCCTCCTGCTGATGAGGGCCTCCCCCTTTCTAGACAGGTAAATGGGTTCGGGTTTCGTCTCTTCTTTGGCAATAGGGAGCCAGTGAGAACTCTGTCTAAGGGTGCCTGGAGAGAGGCTGAGGCTGCCTCGGGAGAGGGGGGATGGGGGGTAGAGGGCTTAGCCACTGCTGAGTGTGGGGGCAGGGAGGCTGCCCCCCCATCACGGAGGTCTAGAGGACAGATGCTCGTCTCCAGGGGGCTGGGGTGACCTGGCAAAGTCCCAGAGTTGGTCTGTAAAGACCCATGGGGGTGGGTGGAGGATGGTGTCCAAAGTGAGGCAGGCCTGGCCCCTGCTGTGGCCTCGGTGGCCGCAGGCAGGCTCTCCTCTCGGCCCCACACTCGGCTCACCTGTAAGTGCCGGTGACACCACCACCCCAGGGACGGTCATGAGGCCTCTGGGAGAGGGCGCCTGCAAATTCTTTACAAACCACGGGCCTCGGGGAGGGATGCGGGGGCCGCCGCTGGTGCTCAGGAGTGCACCTGAAAACTCTCATCCTAGGTGGGCCAGGCACCTGGGGGTGGAGACGCAGGACCCAGACAGCCCCCTGCTCCTGTCCCTCGCAGCTCTCTCAAAGGCCACACCACATTCCATGTCCGCGCTCCCAACCATGGAATCCCTGCGTTATGGGGGGCGGGGAGACTGAGGCCCTGGGGAAAGAAAGGCCGGCTCAGGATCAGCCAGCCAGGGGCTGATGAGCAGGGACTCAGACTTGATTCCCAAACACGGGCCCGTGTCCTCTGGCCCCTTTGTTCTGGCCTCCCTCCATCTCCTCCTGCCCAAAGCCAGCCCATCATCTGGCCTCCATGGGGCTCTGCCTCCTCCAGGTCCCTGCCCTTGAGTCTGCAGTTCCTCGGGGACCCTGCCCCCTTGGAGAGCCCACCCCCCAACCATCTGGTTCAGTGGTGCCCACCTGGGCCCCCTGCCCAGCTCGCAGGTTTTTGGATGGCAGGGGAGACGATTAGGTGGGGCCCATTGCTGGGTGACCTGCGACAAGCCTCCTTTCCTTCCTGGCCTCGGGAGGTTATTGCCACCATCGTAGAATCCTACAGGCAAGCACATGGCTCTGCACACACGTCCCGGGTTCCAACACCGCGTGGAGTCGGGCCCTTGCTCTGCGGCCGCCCTCATCCCGGCCCCGGGCATCTCCAAGGGCCGAGGGCCCATTTTCACTGCATGTGGCTCAGGTCCCCACTCCAGTGTCTGAGGTCCCCTGGGATGGGTCTTAATGGGACAACAAGTACTGATTAAAAGCTGTTGGGAATTCACCTGGGAAATGAAAATCATCCATTTCTATCTTTTAAGAGATTGGGTTCATTCTAATTGAGCACTCTTGAGAAAGCAAGGTAGATTTTTAAGAATTTTATTATGTTTTTAAATGAAGCTGCTGGTGTTTGCAACCACTTACTGTATTTTCTTGAATCAATGCAGTCAAAATAAAAGACAGAAAGAAACTGGTGGCTGAGGGGCGTCTGGGTGGCTCAGTTAAGCGTCCATCTGACTCTTGGTTTTGACTCAGGGCATGATCTCGGGGTTGTGGGATCGAGCCCTGCATCAGGCTCCAAGCTCAGCATGAGGTTTGCTTCAGATACTCTCTCCCTCTCCCCGGTGGGCTTTCTCTTAAATAAATAAAATCTTAAAAAAAGTTAAAGAAACTGGTGGCTGAGATGAGTTAGAGATACCCACTGCCATCCACGAATGCTGATTTCAAATCTTTGCATTCATCAACACAGACCCTTTGTTTTTTACTGAATATAGCAGCTGGGAGGGATTCAGTATGTGCTGGAAACACACACACACACACACACACACACACTCACACACACACACACACACACACACATCCCAGTGGCTTAAAGCGGCTTAAAGCAACGTGAGTTTCCCGTTCATGCAAAGTCCTTTGCGGATCTGGGTAACTCCCGAGCGGGTGACCTCCGTGGTGGCTCAGCCCGAACCCTCCATGAGACCCACGCTTCCCCGGTGATGAGGCGGCAGAGACACAGAAACACCACACTGACAAATGCTCCTGTGCCCTCGCCCGTCCTGCCACTGCGGGCGGTCCATTGGCTCGAGCGTATCACATGGTCACACCTAATGGTCAGAAGTCCGGGTACCGCCCTCCGTTTGGGAACGGCCGGCCTATCTGCCCTCCCATGGACTTTTGTCCCCAACTGACTTAAAAAAAAAAAGTAATCCATTTTAATTATGAAATGTTGGGAGCATATCGTCGGCACTGCGGTCCATAAGCATCTGAAATGCAAATTATGAATCGCTCCACCATGCAAGTCACAAAGCAAGGGACAAGATTTTTCAAAACGTGTTCTTTCCCACAGATTTGAATTTGCATTTAAAAGCGCAGACATAAGTGTCTGAGAGATTGGGTCACCGCACCAGCAAGGAAAAGCATAACCAAGAGAAACATGAGCCATTAATTGCCGCAAAGCTCTATTGATTTATTATTTGCTCACGCACCGAAGGGGGTGCTGGCTGGACAGCTCCCGAGCCCGTCCAGTCCACAGCCAACGGACGAAGACGTAGGGTTGGGCTTGGAAGGAAAGGATGGGAGGAGTAGGTTGGAGGGTGAATTAGGAGTCCGTGTGCCATCTCTCACTATTTGCTTGATCCCACGCCGCCGCCGCCACCCCGTAGAGGCTCGCCGTCCTTTCGATGAGTAGTAGCATCTAAGGAGACGCGCATAATCGGGGGGCTGTGGCCTCGAATGCTGCATATCGTTTTGTATAATGGGATGAGACCTGGTTTCAAATCGTTTGCAGACATGAGAGGTTGTCTCTGAGCCTTTCCGTAAAGGTCGATGATGTCAACTGAATGGCTATAAATAAAGCTGGAATTTAATACATTAATATTAGGTATTAAGTATAAATTTATTAATCTATTAATATTAATTAAAATAAATTAAATATTAGTTACGTTACTAAAGCTGGATGGTAGGACTCCCTGCCAGGGATCAGATTCCCCTGCAGCCCGGGGGCCCACATTCCCACCTCTAAGCCAGACTGTCTAGAGAATTCTCATCCTCGTTTAAACACACCTTCTAGGGGGCCCACCTGATTTGTTTCGGATGGAAAAACGTGTCAAAGCACGGCGCAGTTGCAGGATACACTCTCCCTGCTGCTCTTCTCTGGAGGGGCCCGTGGTCTCAGCGGACCACCTGATTTGGCGGTGCTTATCGGGCACGTCCTGGGTTCACATGTCCCGCCAGGCCCTGCCACGTGAGGGGAGAGCTGGGCCCTGGCCCGGGGAGACCGCCGGGGGGCAGCTGGCCAGGGGAGTCATGCTCAGGTCCCTCTGAGTCCCCAGTGATGCTCAGGCTGCCGGCTCCAGGCAGGGTCCTGGGGACCCACCCCGGCACCATAACTTCTGGATTTTGGTAGCGGCCTTATTGAGCGGTAATTCATGCATCTCGCACGGCTCGCCTGCCTCAAATGCACAATTCGGCGGATCTTAGTCTGTTCCCAGAGTTGTGCTACCACGCTCACATAGCCTGTTTGGGAACACTTTAGTCACCTCGAAAAGAAACCTCCACCTCTCAGCAGTCACTCCCGGCCCCCCAATCACTCCTCTCTGCCCGTCGTGGTCCTTTTATATAAACGGAATCCTACGGTGTGTGGCCTTTCCTGTCGCGGAATGTTTTTAGTCCCCTCCCCGTGTGGTCTGCGTCCACACTTCATTCCTCTTGTGGCCGAGTCCCCTCCCATCGTGTGGAGAGACCACCTGTGATTTATCCACTCAGCAGGTGACGGGCGCTCGGGCCGGTTCTGCGTTTCCGCGATGATGACTAACACTAGTGCACGACTGGGACACATGTCTTCATCTCCCTTGGGCACCAGCTTGCATTCCCCCCAGGGGTGCGCGAGGATTCCCCTTTCTCCACGTCTCTTCCTGTGCTCCTTGGCCTCACCCCCTTGGCTCTGAGACTGTAAGTCTCAATGTCCTCATCTGTAGAATGGGGACGGGGACAGCGCCTGCCTCCCAGGCTGTGGTGAGGATTCAGTGAGACCATTCCAGGGTCTTGGCCCTGAGCGGCTGCCCAGCAAATGTTTCCTGCCCGAAATTGCGATCTGGGCTTACAGTCCCTCCTCTGAAGGCTGGTGGGAGGAAGTCGGAGAAGCTAGAAAACTGGAAGTTTCTGCAAGTTCCAAACCCATTTAGGAGAGGGACAAAGGGCATCAGAGAAGGCGGTGAATGACACAGGCCCGGCCTTGGTGATTTCTTCCCTAGCTGCTGGGCCGGCCCCGCGAGCCGGCCGCGTCTGTCCAGCCCAGGTGAGGTAGGCGTCCAGACTGCACGCTCGGGGAAGATAAGCCTGCCCGTCATTCGGGTTTCCGGCCAGTGACACCTGCAGCTTTTTCTTATCTGCAGTTATTTGGCCTCCTCCCCTTGACGCCTCTCGAGGCTGGTCACGTGGCCCTTCCTGGGCCTGCAAGCCTCCGTCTGTCCTTGGAGAGCTCTGGCAATGGGCCGGGAGCATCCTCCCGCGCGCTCGGGCTGGAGCCTGGGGCCTGGCGGAGGTGCCGATGGGATGGTCAAGCTGATTCTGTAGCCGTAACCGGAGCCAGGCACTGGGCAGGAGGTGAGGGAACAGTCGCCTCGTCACCAGTGGAGGGCAAATCCGGCTCCAGAAAGCAAGCTCATCAGGCTGCCCCAGAGGGAACAATTCAAGTTCCATTCTGGGCCCAGTGGGCGAAAGGCAGAGTTCACCTCGATGGCCCTGGGTGTTCAGTTGAGTCTATAATCTGGGAATGGTGGGTTGCACCGCAAGGGGACTCCAGGCTCTGGGGCTGGGTGTGGATGCTGCCACTATGCCCACAGCCCCTCGGGGCGTCAGGAGAGAAGCAGGGATGGGAGTGTGGCTGGGGAATCAGCGAGACTGGCCTTGGCATTCGAGCTTGGCTACCCGGTGCTGTGTGACCTTTGCAAGCCACAGAACCTCTCTGGGCCCTTGTTTGCTTGTGTGTAAAATGAAGCTGATGATACCATATAGGGCTGCCAAGCACGAATGGAATAGCGCTCGGGTCAAGGGCAGGGTGGGGGCATTCTAGAGACAAAAGCGGAGGTTTGGGTCTATGCACCTGCCTCCGTGGGAAAGGCGCTCAGGAGAAAGCAGGGAAGGCAGGAGGGAAGCGGGATAGGGCTTCAGGCAAAGTGTAACTTTATTTTGTTCAGTGTCTGTGCACTTGTGTGTCAGCCCAGTGAAGGAGACCACGCCTTTCTTGTGGCTTCTGCTTCTGGGGGCGTCACCCGGTGAGATCCCGAGGGAGCTCGGAGTGTGCACTGCACCAGAGTCTGAGTGGGGAGGAAGCTTTGTGCCCGGCCCCAGGGCGTCGGGTGGTGTCCAACCCCGAGGGCTGTCTCCCCTGACCCTCCCTCCGGGTCCTGCCCAGTCTGGCTGTGACTCTGCATTTGCTTCCCGGGGGTCCCGTGACAAATGGCCACGAACTTGGTGGCATGAAACCACAGACATTAATTTTCTCACCATTCAGGAGGCCCAAAGCCTGCAATTAGACGCACTGGGTGGAAGTCCAGGTGTCGGCAAGGCCCTGATCTCACTGGGGGAGAATCCGTCCCTGGTCTCTTCCAGCGCCCTTGACTGGGGGCCGTGTCCCTCTGTCCCTGCCTCTGTGGCCACATTGTCCCCCTTCTGTGCATCAGATCTCTGTCAGCTGCTCTCTCCTAAGTACTCTCACTGTGGTATTTAGGGCCATCTGGATAAACCAGGAGAGTTCCCCCCCTGCCCCCCATCCTTAATTTAATTACATCTAAAAGACCCTTTCCCCATATATGGTAACATTCCAAGGACCTAGTGAGTAGAACTTGGCGCCTTCAGCCTACTGCGGGCTCCAACGCAGAATCCCTGAGAAGCTTGTGGCCTCCCAGGGCTCTGGCTGGAGACCCAGAGAAACAGCCTGAGGGGCTCAGATCCCCCCAAGAGAAGAGCTTTGCGCCCCACACCTTCCTGGCCTCTGAGCCCCGCTCTTCTCCCTCCCTCCTGAACGGTCTTTGGCTGCCCAGGGCCAAGGGCAACTGTCTCCCCCTCGTTTCCCGCCCCCGGTGAAGAAAGTGGTTGGCGGCCTGGAGTAAACAGGGTCGGTGGGAGAGGGAGCACAGGGCAACCTGTGCACAGGAAGAAAGAGTTGCTACCTTTTAAAAATACATGTTAAAAAAAAACACACTTTTTGAAACAGCAGTTTTTTTTTTTAATAGCAAAGCCTGAATAAGGAAATAAACCCAAAAATATGCAGATGATAGAAGACATCCTCGGGGAAGCCGAGAGGGAGCCCGAGCGAGAACGAGGCCTCTGTGGGAGGCATGTGGCAGGTGACCGCAGCTGGCCGAGCCTCAGTTCCCCGCCTGGAACTCAGGGCCCACCTGAGGGTGGCCAAGAGCAGGAAGTGGGAAGGTGGCTCGACAGGCAAACACCTGGAGGGGGTCCTGCCTGCAAAGACAGGGGAGGCGCCCCTACGGCCTGCCTCTCCTGTGTGGCGCCCCTCCTCTCAGCCCTGTGGCCCGAGCTCCCTGACGCTTCAGAAGGTGGGACTTCTCGGGGTCTTTTCTCCACTGGAGTGTGGTCTAAACCCCTCAGCCTGGCACACACGGCCTCTCTGGGGGATCGGCCAGCCCCCCACCCCCACCCCAAGTACAGCGAGGAGCTAGAACTCGGCACTTTCTGGGCCATTTCTCACTTTTTGGTTCCTCCTCTGGGAACACCTCCTCATCCCTAGCAAAGCTTTCTTCCGTCCCAGCCTCTCCCTCCATGCCCTGCTCCTACCAGATGGTGACCGCTGTGAGGGCCGCATCCACGTATAAGTCTATGCTCAGCAACTGGCACATAGTAGGTGCTCAGCAAACGGCCTCGTTATTCCTCCCACGGCGCTAGCTGCTCTTCCTCCAGCGGCCTTTACGAAGGAAGCGCTAGGGTCAAGACCCAGCCAAGGCCCTTCGGTGCACCCCGTTCTCTCCCCGCTCAGTCCCACCACTAGGGCTTACCCTCCCTCCCATCGTATGGTCAAGAAAACCGGCTCAGAGGGTGCGGATTGTCATGTGGCTCGTGCGGGGACCTTCCTTGTCCCTGCCCTGCGTCACTGGGGCTCATGGCCAATTCCCTTTCCTCTCTGGGACTCAGTTTCCTGATGTGGGAAGTGGGGTGCTCTCTGAAGGCTTACCTCTGGAGGTGGGGGGCATAAGACACTGCCATACTGTATCCCTCCTTGTGACATTCCCTTAATCCTGGGGCAGGGGCCTGGTCTGCAGGAGAGGGGGGCACCTCTCAGCCTGGAATGCTGCCTCCCCCACCCCTGCTTCCCCCAACACTGGCACACGTGACCTCTGGGTGAGGCCAGGCCTCGACTCCCAGCCTGGCCTGCCCGGGGTGGGGGGCTCCCCGTGCTGGAGGATGGGGGTGCGAGTGAGGCGCAGGGACTGCCGACCAACCTCCTGGGGCCCCCTTGGTTGGCCTGGCCTTCTTGTTTTCGAGCTCTGCTTGCCCCAACTGTAAAGTTAGAGGTTCGGGGGTGGGTGGGCTGAGATTGCACACATGAATTCACTTGTTTCTTGTTTTGAGGGCAGACGAGTCAGCTTGTCGTCCCGGGGCAGAGAACACTGGCAAAACCATCCACCCGCCGAGTGGTCTGAGCGAGCCTCAGTTTCCCCACCTCAAAGGCGGGAATGGTAGCAGCCGGGCTGGGACGTGCTCTGTGGACCCGGCTCGAGAGCCGAGGCCCCCCCTGCCGCCCCGCCGACCCCCCCCCCCCTGCAGATGGCAGGCGCCCGCCACTTAGACACTGGCACAGTTATAGGAGGGGACAGGTGGTCACAAGGAAAAGCTGTAGATCTAATCGGTCTTTTTGAAGACATCTAACCAGTCTTAATCCTGCTAATGGTGTCTCTTCCTTTCACGAGAAGGAGGTCCAGCTTGCGGCACCAGGCCAGGATCAACAAGCCTTTGTGTTCTTTTGGAAAGTCGAGACGGAGCTCGGAGGAGGACGAGTCAGGTGTTGGCGCCTTATCTCTCCTGGCAAAGCCGGAGCCTCTGGGCCAGGTCCCTGCTGGCCTCCGAAGTGAGGCTTGAATAATGGCAGGGCTGGCCCCGGGCTCCCTGCCACCAGGGCTATGTCGGAAAGCAGAGGGAGGAACCGTGGGGATAGGCAGCCTCAAACGGCATCTTGAGGCTGGGCTGACACTGACTCTGAGAGGCCAGGTGTCTCTACATCCAGGTCCCTGTGAAGGCCCTGGGCTTCAGGCTCAGATTACACCAGCTGTGTGTTCTTGGGCAAGAGTCTAACCTCTCTGAGCCCTCGCCTCCTTATCTGTCGCCGCCTACCTCTTGTGATGGTTTCAAGGGCTCCAGCAGGGAGGCGGCGGGGTGCCTGGTAGACAGTAAGGGCCTCACAGTGGCAGCAATAGGAAAAAGCACTCAGGGCGGGGCCGCTTCCCCTCTGGGGAAACTGGGGCTTTCCCTGGTCCCCAGAGCTTGTAGGACTCCAATTCTGATTTGCACTGTTGCTGATTAGTGGCTCAATCCCCACGGCCCCCTCGCCATGGGGCAGGGGTGGGGAAACTGAGCCCCGTCTGTTGGTCGAGCAGGGGCTTCCTGGAGGAGGTGTGCCCAAGGAAGGCAGAGGGCAGGAGCCGAGCCCCAGCCGAGAGTTGGCACAGGGGCGGGCTATTTCACAGACGAAGAAACCGAGGCTCAGAGAGCTCACGGAACCTGCCGAAGTCGCCAGCGGGAGAGCCACAGCCCCTCTCCCGCCATTGCTGCACTCAGCGAGGGGATAGCGTCTTGACCCT
>JAPYYJ010000147.1:0-20116 GCA_028533885.1 Nasua narica | reverse complement strand
AAGAACCACATGATCCTGTCAATAGATGCAGAAAAAGCATTTGACAAAATTCAGCATCCGTTCCTGATTAAAACACTTCAAAGTATAGGGATAGAAGGAACATTTCTCAACATCATAAAGTCTATCTATGAAAAGCCCACAGCAAATATCATTCTCAATGGGGAAAAGCTGACAGCCTTCCCTTTGAGATCTGGAACACATCAAGGATGCCCACTCTCACCTCTCTTGTTCAACATAGTACTAGAAGTCCTAGCAACAGCAATCAGGTTTTTCAGGGTTTTTCTTCAGTTGGGTGTTCCCCCTCCTAGTCATTTTGATGAGAAATGGATGAGAGGGTGTGTACCTGGATATACCACCCCCAATCCAGGCAGGGTGTACTCTGGAGGGTTTTGGGGCAATTGGGCTTTACCACCAAAAAGAAAGAATAAGGATAAAAAAAAGATTGAGAGGAGGAGAAAAAGGCAAAATCCAGCCAGAATGGGACCCAAAACTAATGTTTATAATGTGTGCAAACAAGCACGAACAAACATATAGACCAACACGAATAAAAGACAAGAAGTAGAAGAACCTAGCAGAATGAACCCCAAGAATAAGATTTATGTAATACCAGAACAAAAGCAGATACGTTGAAACAGTGACAGTGGGATAAGATGGGAGAGTGGTTATAACTCCTCGCAGGCGATGAAGGTTATTTCAGGTCCTCCTGGGTTTATAGTTGTATTAAACCTCTCGTTGTAATGTTACATAGTTAAAAGAAGGATAAAAGAAAAAAGAAATGTGAAAGCAAGTGAAGACTAAAATAAAAAAAGAGAGAGAATAAGAAAGAGAAAACAAAAACAAAAACAAACTTGTATCTATGAAATATACAGGTTTGAGGGTATTACCAGGAACTTAATATATTGGTTTCCCCTGGCTTTGGGGGTTTAAAATTTTATGGGGACCCTGTGGTTATAGTCCTTTTGTTCTTTGGCTGGTCTTCTGGGGGAGGGGCCTGCTGCGTTGTTTTCCAGTCAGTCTTGCTTGGGTTGAGTCCCCCTGCCCCCCAGTCAAGGGGCTGAGCTCTGTGGAAGCCGGTTTCTGAGTCTCTCACTCTCTGAAGGTTTTTGGCCTTTTGTAGCCTTTTCACCTTTTCAGGGAGTCCAAGCAATGAATCTTCCGAGAAGCACTCAAACCTCTGAGTTGCAGGAAGCCCGAGTCTCTGTTCCCCTCTGTGTGGTTCAGAACACACACTCCCCTCCGCGATATTTCTGCTCACAGCGCAGCCTGTCTGAGGTGGCGCGTGACTGCAGCCGCCTTTCTGTGGCTCCCAAGTAAGGACCCGGGAGGCCTGCAGTGGGCAGGGAAAGTCGCGACCCCAGCCGCCTTTCTGCGGCTCCGCGAGGGGCGCCCAGGAGGTTAGGCCGCTTACCCACATTCTCTCCGCGCGACTGGTGGGGATCGCTCAGGCTCTAGTGCGCCACAAATGTCGCGGTGGCAGGCACACACCGGGAAAAACTGCGGCTCGTGAACCACCGCAGACTCTCAAAAGGCACTTACCAGCCTGTTCGAGGTGGCACGCGACCCCAGCGCCTTCCTGCAGCTCCCAAGCGTGGACCCGGGAGGCCTGCAGCAGGCCGGGAAATTCGTGACAGCAGCCGCCTTTCTGCGGCTCCCTGAGGGGCACCTGGGAGGTTAGGCTGCTTGCCCGCGTTCTCTCCGCAGCCGGCGGGGATCGCTCAGGTTCTGCAGTGTGCTGCGAATGTCCTGGTGGTGGGCGCACACCGGGAAATACTGAGGCTCGTGAACCACCGCAGACTCTCAAAAAGGCGCTTGCAGGTGCGAGCCTGGCCCACAGGTTGTTGCAGAGAGTGGAAATCTGCAGGTTCAGGAATCGCGGACTGGATCCCCCACCAGTTCCACTTTGGGGCGCTCTGTCCTGGGAGAGTGAGTCCAAGCGCCGGTGCCCGCGACCACCCCCTTCCACTAGTTACTCCTCCGAACTTTTTGCCCTTTTTAAGTGTTTTTAATGGGCTCTATGTTAATGCTGTTCCCCGCCACCGGGCACTTTCCTTTGGGGTATTACTGTCCTTGGTTAGCTTCTGGTGGCTTCCTCCCCCTTTTGTTTATCCTCCGATATCAGCTCGAGTGTTCCCACTTTGCTTTTACCTCTCCACTGCTGTCTTCTGCTCTCGGAGAGATCCCGGGGTTAGAAATCTTTCTCCTCAGGGTGATTTCATGTGTGTTCAGAGTGTTCTGGTAGATTTCCAGCTCACTTTTGGGGACCGGTTGCTGCAGGATCTCTTACTTCTCTGCCATCTTGCCCCCCTCCTCCATGAATTTTTTAAATTCTTTAATTTCCTGGTTAACCCATTCATTCTTTAGTAGGATGCTCTTTAGCCTCCATGTATTTGAATTCTTTCAAACTTTCGCCTTGTGAATGTGATTGAGTTCTCCTTTCATGGCATTGTAGTTTGAAAATATGCAGGGAATGATCCCAATCTTTTGGTACCAGTTGAGACCTGATTGGTGTCCCAGGATGTGATCTATTCTGGAGAATGTTCCATGTGCACTAGAGAAGAAGGTGTATTCTGTTGCTTGCGATGGAATGTTCTGAATATGTCTGTGATGTCCATCTGGTCCAGTGTGTCATTTAGAGCCTTTATTTCTTTGTTGATCTCTTGCTTAGATGATCTGTCCATTTCGGTGAGGGGGGTATTAAAGTCCCCTATTATTATTTTATTATCATTGGTGTGTTTCTTTGACTTTGTTATTAACTGGTTTATATAACTAGCTGCTCCCACGTTAGGGGCATAGATGTTTACAATTGTTAGATATTCTTGTTGGACAGTCCCTTTAAGCATGATATAGTGTCCTTCTTCATCTCTTATTCTATTCTTTGGCTTAAAGTCTAATTTATCTGATATAAGGATTGCCACCCCAGCTTTCTTTTGATGTCCGTTAGCATGGTAAATTGTTTTCCACCCCCTCATTTTAAAGCTGGAGGTGTCTTTGGGTCAAGATGAGTTTCTTGTAGACAGCATATCGATGGGTCTTGTTTTTTTATCCATTCTGATACTCTGTGTCTTTTGATTGGGATATTTAGCCCATTTACATTCAGGGTAACTATTGACAGATATGAATTTATATGGAACCAGAAAAGACCACGAAGAGCCAAAGGAATGCTGAAAAAGAAACCAAAGTCGGTGGCATCACAATTCCAGACTTCAAGCTCTATTACAAAGCGGTAATCATCAAGACAGTGTGGTACTGGCACAAAAACAGACACATAGATCAATGGAACAGAATAGAGAGCCCAGAAATGGAACCTCAACTCTATGGTCAACTAATCTTCGACAAAGCAGGAAAGAATATTCAATGGAAAAAAGACAGTCTCCTCAACAAATGGTGTTGGGAAAACTGGACAGCCACGTGCAAAAGAATGAAACTGGACAATTTCCTTACACCACACACAAAAATAGACTCAAAATGGATCAAAGACCTCAGTGTGAGACAAGACTCCATCAAAATCCTGGAGGAGAACACAGGCAACAACCTCTTCGACCTCAGCTGCAGCAACTTCTTTCTACAAACATCTCCAAAGGCAAGGGAAGCAAGGTCAAAAATGAACCACTGGGACTTCATCAAGATCAAAAGCTTTTGCACAGCAGAGAAAACTGTCAACATAACCAAAAGACAACTGACAGAATGGGAGAAGATATTCACAAATGACATATCAGATAAAGGGGTAGTATCCGAAATCTATAAAGAATTTCTCAAACTCAACACTCAAAGAACAAATGATCCAATCAAGAAATGGGCAGAAGATATGAACAGACATTTCAGTAAAGAGGACATCCAAATGGCCAACAGACACATGAAAAAATGCTCAACATCACTCGGCATCAGAGAAATACAAATCAAAACCACAGTGAGATACCAGCTCACACCAGTCAGAATGGCTAAAATTAACCAGTCAGGAAACAATGTATGTTGGTGAGGATGCGGAGAAAGGGGAACCCTCCTAAACTATTGGTGGGAATGCAAGCTGGTACAACCGCTCTGGATAACTGTATGGAGGTTCCTCAAAATGTTTAAAATAGAGCTACCCTATGACCCAGCAATCACAATACTGGGTATTTACCCTCAAGATACAAATGTAGTGATCCAGAGGGTCACATGCACCCGAATGTTTTTAGCAGCAATGTCCACAATAGCTAATCTGTGGAAAGAACTTAGATGTCCATCAACAGATGAATGGATAAAGAAGAAGTGGTATATATATACAGTGGAATACTATGCAGCAATCAAGAGAAATGAAATCTTGCCATTTGCAATGACGTGGATGGAACCAGAGGGTATTATGCTAAGTGAAATAAGTCAGTCAGAGAAAGACAATTATCACATGATCGCTCTGATATGAAGAATTTGAGAGGCAGGGCAGGGGGTATTGGGGGGGTGGGGAAGAGAAATGAAACAAGATGGGATGGGGAAGGAGACAAACCATAAGAGACTCCTAAACTCACGAAACAAACTAAGGGTTGCTGAGAGGTGGGAGGGGGTAGGGATATGGACATTGGGGAGGGTATGTGCTATGGCAAATGCTGTGAAATGTGTAAGCCTGATGATTCACAGACATGTACCCTGGGGCAAATAATACATAATGTGTTAATAAAAAATTTTTTAAAAAAAGAGAAAGCAGCAGGCCCAGATGGGTTCACTAGCGAATTCTACCAGATATTTAAGGAAGAAAATAAACCATTTCTTTATAATCGCTTTTAGAAGATAGAAAGAGGTAATAGGTGTATACATATATGTCTACAAGCTATTTTATCATTTAAAAATATCATTTTAACATAAAAAATACCAAATTAACTTTTTTTTAAAGATTCTCTTTATTTATTTATTTGACACACAGAGAGAGAGAGATCCCAAGTAGGCAGAGAGGCAGGCAGAGAGAGAGGGGGAAGCAGGCTCCCCGCTGAGCAGAAAGCCCGATGCGGGGCTCGATCTCAGGACCCTGAGACATGATCCGAGCTGAAGGCAGAGGCTTTAACCCACTGAGCCACCCAGGCGCCCCCAAATTAACTTTTAATATGGATGTTAATGATACTCATTTTGTTCATGAAAAGTGGGATCTAATTCACTACTGTGAATATTTGCTGATTGGATTAAGCTTCCCATCTTTGTGGATAACTGAAGCCAATATACATAAAATCACATGCTGTATCTACATATATATTGACTAAAGTGTGTAATGAAATGAAATATTTTCAGAAGCATACAGAATTATTCTACTCTTGAGTATTTGTATGATATTTGTTATCTGGAATAAGTGTATATGTATTTGTGCCAATAAAAGATTACAATGGAACAGGACAAAGTTTACCAAAAGATTAATATGAGAAGCCAATTTTCTTTTTTTTCTTAAATATTGGCCAATCATTCTTTAGTAATAAATCTGTACATATTTTTTTCAACTTCAAAAAAAATATTTCCTGGTGTGCCGGCTTGGTGGTCACATACTCTTTTAATCTTTGCCAGTCTTGGAAGCTCTTTATCTTTCCACCCATTTTGAATGTCAGCCTTGCTAGATAAAGTATTCTTGGCTGCATGTTCTTCTCGATTAGTGCCCTGAGTATATCATGCCAGGCTTTTCTGGCATGCCAGGTTTCTGTGGACAGGCCTGACATTATTCTGATGGGCCTTCCTCCATATGTAAGGAATCTCTTCCTCCTCACTGCCCTCAGGACCTCCTGTCTAAAATTATAATTTGTACATTTTAATATTATGTGTCTGGGTGACTTTCTAGACCCACTGATCCTTGCTGGTGTTTTTTCTGCCTCTAGGACACGAATACTTATTCCATTCCCCGGATAGGGGAAATTTTCATTCAGAATCTGATCAGCTATATCTTCTGGTCTTCTGTCTTTCTCTACCCCCTCTGGGATTCCAATAATTCTGCCGTGGCAACATTTCATGGCGTCATTTATTTCCCTAAGTCTGTTCTCAGGATTCCTGAGCGGTTTCCTCAAGCTCTCCTCCCGGCCTTTCTTCTCAACCATTTTATCCTCTAGATCACTAATTCTATCCTCTGTCTCCATAACTCTAGCTGTTAGACTATTTAGATTGGATTGGATCTCATTGATAACACTTCTTATATCAGCTACACTGGATATCATTTCTGCCCTTAGAGATTCTATGTTGTCATTAATGTTTTTCTCCATCCTAGGCATTGCCTGGATAATTGTCACCCTGAATTCCCTTTCTGACATACATTTTATGTCCATGCCTAATAGTTTGGAGGGAGAGGGTGCAGTCTCTGGGTTTTTCCTCTGTTGCGTGTTCCTCCTCCTAGTCATTTTGATGAGAAATGGATGAGAGGATGTATAGCTGGATATATCGCCCCCGATCCAGGCAGGGTGCAACCTGGAGGGTTTTGGAGCAATTGGGATTCACCACCAAAAAGAAGGAATAAGGATAAAAAAGATAGAGAGAAAGAGAAAAAGAGGACATCCCAGCCAGAATGGGCCCCAAAAATAAGATTTATAAGGTATGTAAACAAACACGAACAAACATATAAACCAACAAAAATAAATGAGAAGAAATAAAAGAACCTAGTCAGAATGAACCCCAAGAATAGGATTTATACAATACCAAAACAAAAGCAGATATGTAGAAACACTGACAGAAGGATAAGATGGGAGGGTGGTTTTAACTCCTTGCAGGCTAGGAAGGTTATTTCAATTTTCCTTGCATTTATAGTTATTAAGCCTCTAGTTGCAATGTTAAGTAGCTTAACAAAAAACGAGATATGTGAATGCAAGTGAATAAAACAAAAAAAAAAGAGACTAAGAAAAAAAAACTTGTATCTGTGAAATATACGGGTTTGAGGGTTTTATCAGGAGATTAATATACTGATTTCCCCTGATGTTGGGGGTTTAAAATTTTATGGGGTCCCTGTGGTTATAGTCCCTTGGTTTTTTGACTTGTCTTCTGGGGGAGGGGCCTGCCACATTGTTCTCCAGTCAGTCTTGTTTGGATTGAGTCACAATGCCCCCAGTTAAGGGGCTGAGTTCTGTGGAAACCCATTTCTCTGTCTTTCACCCTCTGAAGTTTTTTGGCCTTTTGTAGTTTTTTCACCTTTTCAGAGAGTCCAAGCAATTAATCTGCCCAGAAGCACTCAGTCCTCTGTGTCACAGAGAAACCCGAGTCTCTGCTCCCCTCTGTGTGGTTCAGAACACACAATCCCCTCCGCAAAATTTCTGTTCACAACGCAGCCTGTCAGAGGTGGTGCATGACCGCAGCCGCCTTTCTGTGGCTCCACAAATGGGGACAGGAGAGTTTAAGCCACCTGCCCGCATTCTTTCCAGGGCCAGCTGTGATCCCCCAGGCCCTGCAGCTGGCCATGCATGTCACGACCCCAGTCGCCTTTCTGCTGCTCTGTGAGTGAGGACTGGGAAGTTCAGGCTGCCTGCCCATGTTGTCTCCAGAGCCAGCTGGAATCCCCCACGCCCTGAGGTGGGCCGCAAATATCCATGGTCACAGGTGCACCCAGAGAAAAGCTGCTGCTCCTGGATCACAGCAGACTCTCTAAAACTGTTTTCAGTTGCACACCCGGCCCACAGAATGTTGCAGAGAGAGGAATGCTGCAGGGTCGGGAACCTCTTACTGGATCCTCCCACCAGTCTCACTTTGGGGTGCTCCTTCCTGGGAGCTTGGGCCCAGGCCCGTGCCCGTGACCACCACCTTCCACTATACTCCTCAGAACCTTTTGCTATTTTTAAGTGTTTTTAAGCGGAATCTATGTTAATGCTGGTCCCCCATCGCCAGGCACTTTCCTTTGGGTTATTACGGTTTGTAGATCGCTTCCGGTGACTCCCTTCCCCTTTTGTTTATCCTCCGATATTGGTTCGAGTATTCCCCCTGCTTTTACCTCTCCACTGCTGTCTTCTGCTCTCAGAGAGATCCACAGGTGAGAAATCTTGCTCCTCAGGGTGATTTCATGGGTATTCAGTGTGTTCTGGTAGATATCCAGCTCACTTTTGGGGACAGGTTGCAACAGGATCTCCTACTTCTCTGCCATCTTGCCCCCCTTCCCTCACTGTTAGACTATTTAGATTAGATTGTATCTCACTGATAGCACTTTTAAAATCAGCTACATTGGATATCAGTTCCACCCTTAGAAATTCTATGTTGTCACTAATGTTTTTCTCCATCTTAGCTATTGCCTGGATAATTGTTACCCTGAATTCCCTTTCCAACAAACTATCTATGTCTGTTTCCAATAGTTTTGAGGGAAAGTGCACGGTCTCTGGGTTTTTCTTCTGTTAAGTGTTCCTCTTCCTAGCTATTTTGATGGGAAGTGGTTGAGTGGATGTATAGCTAAATATATCACCCACGATTCAAGCAAGGTGCACCCTGTAAGGTTTCAGAGCAATCAGAATTCACCACCCAGAAGAAAGAAAAAAGATAAAAGAGATAAAGAGAGAGAGAGAGAGAAATCCCAGCGAAGATGAGCCCCCAAAATAAGATTTATAAGGTATATAAACAAAAAAGCACAAACCTAAAGACTGAGAAAAGTAAATAACAAGAAACAAAAGAACCTAGTCATCATGAACCCCAATAATAAGATTTATTTAATTCCAGAACAAAAACAAATACACAGAAACACTGACAGAAGAATTAGATGGGGACATGGTTATAAATTCTTGATGTGGATGAGGATGGATATTTTGGATCTTCCTGGGTGTATCATTTTCTTAAGCCTCTAGTTGTAATGTTAACTAAAAATTAAAAGACCAAGAATCATGAGAATGAATGAAGTCAGAGAAAAGAAGAAGAAGAAGAAGAAGAAGAAGAAGAAGAAGAAGAAGAAGAAGAAGAAGAAGAAGAAGAAGAAGAAGAAGAAGAAGAAGAAGGAAGAGGAGGACGAGGAGGAGGAGGACGAGGAGGAAGAGGAGAACAAGAACAAGAAGAACAAGAACAAGAAGAAAAAAAGAAGGAGAAGAAGAAGGAGAAGAAGAAGGAGAGGAGGAGGAGAAGGAACTTTTGTCTATGTAATATACAGGTTTTAGGGCATTATCAGGAACTTAATATATAGTTTTCCCCTGATGTTCTGGTTTTACAGTTTTATGGGGTTCCTGTGGTTATTGTCCTCTTGCTTTGGCTTGTCTTATTGGGGAGGGGTCTGCTGCATTGTTTTCTAGTCAGTCTTGCTTAGGTTGAGTGGCCCTGCCAGCTATGCTGGGGTTGGGCTCTGTGGAAACCGGTTTTTCAGGCTTTTGCTTTCTGGAGGTTTCTATTTTTTGTGGCTTTTTTGAGAGTCAGGGCAAAGAATCTACCTGTACCCAGACTTCTGCCTCTGAGAGAAGCCTCAGTCTGCCTCCCTTTGGGTGGTGCAGAACATGCAGACTCCCCCAACTCTGCTGTACACCACAGCCTCCCACAAGCAGTGCTCACCCCTAGCCACTGTCCTGGTGGTCACTCAAGGCACCCGCTTGTCTGTGCACCCCTGTGTCACTAAAACCACAATCAATATTGGTCCACGAAACCTTCTTCTAGTGGCTGCCATTGCCTGAACTGATTTCTGGGGTGAAGGCCCACGGCGGGAGCACTCAGACCCAGAGGTCACACTGACCGAGGAAGGAAGCTGGAAGAGCAATCCTGACCTGAGATCCTGCTGGGTTCTTTCAGGCATGGGATGGGAGCACCAGACCTTGAGGAAGGTCACAGAATCCTGTGGTCCTAGAGACTGCCATTTGGCGCCCATACGGGGTTCTCTGAGATGGGGGCCTGTGTTGCCCACACCCTGGAATTGTGCAAGTCGTGTAAGGCTGCAAGCCAAAACTTCTGGAACTGTGTTCATGCCTGGCTCTCTCAGGTGCAGGAGGAAGTGCGCCCAGCCCGAGCAGTGGTGCAAGCAGTGAAAAGCCGCAGGCTCAGGGACCACAGACTAGACGCCCTGCAGGACTCTCTCTGACATAGATGGTCACCTGCAGTGACAGTCCTGGGAACATGGGCTTAAGCCTGTGCCTGTGCCTATGACTGCCCGATTCCACCATTGCCCCTTAAGATCTTTTGCTCTTTTTGAGTGCTTTTAACCAGTCTCCAAGTTAATGCTGGTCACAATCACAGGGCACTTTGATAATGGAGTTTTATTTTCCAATGGGTCACTTATGGTGGCTCCCTTCCCCTTCTGTTTATCCTCTGATATCAGTCTAATCATTCCCACTCTGCATCACCTCTCCACTTGTCTTCTGCCCCCGTAGAGATCCAGAAGTGTATAATCTTAAGTCTAAGGATGATTTCAAGGGTGTTCGGAGTATTCTGGTAGATATTTAGCTCACTTTAAGGCCTGGTTGAAAAAGGGTCTCCTACTTCTCCTCCATATTGCCCCTCCTCTTCCAACTTGTTAAAGTATATTCAGTCGTATTCCATTTATAATCATTTTATATATATGAAGTTTACAATAATGTTCCCACTGTCATTGCTGATATTGATATTTTCGTTCTTTTTTCTTTCTTTCTTCTTTCTCATTTTCCCTCTTTCTTTCTTTTTTCTTTCTTTTTTCTTCCTTCTGTCTCTCTCTCTCTCTTTCTTTCATGTAGCTCCAGCTTTGTCAGTTTTCAAAAAAGCCTACATTGCTTTTGATATTTTTCTTGCTGCTTTCCCTATAATATTATTATCTTTGCTCAAATCTTTTGTACTTATTCCCTTTCATTAGCTTTGTATTTATTTTTTGTCCTTTTCCTAGTTGACTAAGTTATAAGATGTAGCTGTTGTTTTGAAAAGTTTCTTAATTTTAAGGAAGGGAGGCAATACAGCAGAGAACTAAGAGATCCTGTTGCAACTAGTCCCCTAAAGTGAGCTGGATAATATGAATTCTTTGCAAATAAGTTAAACAAGCTAGAAAAAATGTATGCATTCCTGGAAACCCAAAATCTTCCAAGATTGAAACAGGAAGAAATTGACAACTTGAATAGACCAATATCCAGTAATGAGATTAAAGCAGTAATCAAAAACTTCCCAAAAAATAGAATCCGGGACCTGAAGAATATTCTGGGGGAATTCTATCAAACCTTCAAGGAAGACATAATACCTATTCTCCTGAAACTGTTTCAAAAAATAGAAACAGAAGGAAAACTTCCAGACACTTTCTGTGAAGCCAGCATTACCCTGATCCCCAAACCAGGTAAAGACCCATCCAAAAGGAGAATTTCAGACCAATATCCCTGATGATTATGGATGCCAAGATCCTCAACAAGATCTTAGCTAATAGGATCAAACAGCACATTAAAAAGATTATTCATCAGGACCAGGTGGGATTTATCCCTGGGATGCAAGGGTGCTTCAACATTCACAAATCAATCCATGTGATAAAACAATTCAACAAGAGAAGAGAGAAGAACCACGTGATCCTGTCAATAGATGCAGAAAAAGCATTTGACAAAATTGAGCATCCATTCCTGATTAAAACTCTTCAAAGTATAGGGATAGAAGGAACATTCCTCAACATCATGAAGTCTATCTATGTAAAGCCCTCAGCAAACATCATTCTCAATGGGGAAAAGCAGACATCCTTCCATTTGAGATCAGGAACACGTCAAGGATGCCCACTCTCGCCACTCTTCTTCTTCGTAGTACTAGAAGTCCTAGCAAGAGCAATAAGACAATGAAAAGAAAGAAAAGTATCCAAATTGGCAGTTAGAATTCACACTCTCTCTCTTTACAGATGACATGATACTTTATATTGAAAATCCAAAAGACTCTACCCCCAAACTACTAGAACTCATACAGCAATTTAGTAATGTGTCAAAATACAAAATCAATGAACAAAAAGTTGCTTTCCTATACAATAACAATGAAAATATGGAAAGGGAAATTAGAGAATCGATTCCATTTACTATAGCACCAAGAAACAGAAGATACCTGGGAATAAACCTAACCAAAGAGATAAAGGATCTGTACTTGAGGTACTACAGACGCTCGTGAAAGAAATTGAAGACACAAAAAGTTGGAAAAGCACTCATGCACATGGATCAGAAGAAAAAATATTGTTAAAATGTCTATGCTGCCCAGAACATTCTATACTTTCAATGTCATTCCAATCAAAATTACACTGGTTTTTTTCAAAGGGATCGAACAAAAAATGCTAAAATTTGTATAGAACAAGAAAAGAACCCGAATTGCTAAGGAAATGTTGAGAAAGAAAGCAAAGCTGGGGGCATCACATTGCCTGATTTCAAACTTTACTACAATGATATGATAACCAAGACAGCATGGTACTGGCACAAAAACAGACACATAGATCAGTGGAACAGAATAGAGAACCCAGAGATGGACCCACAACTCTATGGTCAAATAATCTTTGACAAAACAGGTAAAAATATCAAGGAGAAAAAAGACAGTCCTTCAATAAATGATGCTGGGAAAACTCGACAGCTATAAGTAGAAGAATAAAAGTTGACCATTCTCTTACATCATACATGAAGATAAACTCAAATGGATAAAAGACCTCAACGTGAGGGAGAAATCTATCAAAACCCTATAGAAGCATACAGGCAGTAACCTCTATGACATTGGCCACACCAACTTCTTTCAGGACATGTCTCCAAAGGCAAAGGAAACAAAAGCGAAAATGAACTTTTGGGACTTCATCAGGATAAAATCTTCTGCACAGCGAAGGAAACAGTCCACAAAACAAACAGGCAACCCACAGAATGGGAGAAGATATTCACAAATGACACTATAGACAAAGGTCTGATATCCAAGATCTAGAAAGTACTCCTCACTCTGTTCACAAAACAGATCATCACATCAAAAACTGAAAGAAGACATGAATAGACACTTCACCAAAGAAGATACAGAAATGGCTAGCACACACATGAAAAAATGTTCATTATCTCTAGCTATCAGAGAGATTCCAATTAAAACCACACTGAGATACCACATTACATCCAGTTAGAATTGCCAGAATCAACAAGACAGTAAACAATAAATGCTGGAGAGGATAAGGCAAAAGGGCAAACTCCTCCACTGTTGGTGGGAATGCAAGTTGGTGCAGACACTTTGGAAAACAGTGTGGAGATTCCTCAAGAAATTAAAAATAGAGCTACCCTATGACCCTGCAATTGCACTTCAGCGTATTTATCCCAAAGAAGCAGATGCAGTACAATGAAGGACCACATGTACCCTAAAGTTCATACCTGCAAGGGCCACAATTGCCAAACTGTGGAAAGAACCAAAATGCACTTCAACAGATGAGTGGATAAGGAAGACGGGGTACATCTATAAAATGGAATATTATGCCTCCCTCAGAAAGGATGAATACCCAATTTTGGTATCAACATGGACAGGACTAGAAGAGATTATGCAGAGTGAAATAAGTCTAGCGGAGAGAGTCAATATTCTTATGGACTCACTTATATGAGAAGCATAAGGAAAATCTTAGAGGGCATTGTGAGTAGGAAGGGAAGGGTGAAATAGGGGAAATAGGAGGGGGAATAGGATCCATGGGGTGGTATACTCACACCTACGGGGCCGTGTCAGGCATACAGAAAGGAAAACTAACGCACAGCCTGTTAGCCTCAGGGGGGGCTCTCTGGATTAACAGTAGGCCAAAATTCGATGTCGGGCACGATTTTGAGGTAACAACGAGTTCTCAAGGATTGGAACATCTCACAGTGTGTATGTGTGTGCTTGTGTGTGTTGAGTCCTAACGAGCGGCTGTACACTGACCCCTTAAGAAGCTCCACCACAGAGCCAATGTCCTTCCTTTGATATCTCGGACAGCTAGCAATATTTCCAGTGGAAGACTGAATATGAGAGAACGGTCCTCAGGTCTGTGCTGGTGAAAAAGCTGGGCAGATGGCTTCTTCCGGGCGACATGCGGTTAGGAGGGTCCTCTGTCTTACTCATGAAAGCAGGCAGAAAGAGTCAGACCCCGTAACTGGCAGAGAGAAATCTGTGTACAATGGGCCAACAGAACTCACCTTGCTAGGTCAAGAAGAATGAGTAGGAAAGGGAGTGATGAGATGAAGCCAAAGGAAGAGCCACATCAAAGCTCTACTCTAAAAGCGAGAAAGGACACAGGTTGTCTTTGGACTACCGGCTCTTCTGCAAAAGAATGTAATGGCTTTCCAACAAGTGTGGAGAACAACGAGAGAAAGCGAGAGAAGCTTTCCTCAGAAAAGAGCTCTGTGCATGGGGCTTCCCTGGATGGACCGCTATCATCGGAAACATGGAAGAGCTTTCAAGAGACTGCGAGAGACTTAGCCCTTGGTGAGTCCAACACCTACCAATGAGAAACACGCCTTGCTCGAAACAGCTTGGAGTGAACATGGAGGTTTTGAAGCATGAAGCGTCCTGAAGTGTAGTTGTTGGACCCATAAAGAACATGCCATGCTGGTGAAACAAATCATGGAGAGTGCTTTCATGGGTGGACATCCTGGTTCATTGCAGTGGGCTCTGCCTTCTGTTCTCTGGTTGAAAGGTAAAAGCGAAGGTTACTCCCTTACCTGGGAGAGGGACTCCCGTGTGAAAGGTGAGGGTCAAGTAACATGTTGGGTAAGAAGTACTATTTTGCAAGGTTATAGTGTGAGGAAGAGGAAGAACAAGCCAAACAGTTTGTCGTCTAAAAAGGATGGAAACGACTTCCCAGCCAAGTACTGGAGATTGCAGAGGCAAACGATTACCCTTCCTTGGAGGAAGAAGGCATTCAGAAGAACAGGGTCTGCCAAGAACGTTGGTTCAGGAAGCAATCTGAAGAGTTTGCGTATCATTAATGAGAAATGAGTCGTAGCCGGTGCTGCGGAAGGATGTTGCATTGGCTTGTGTTCTCAGCCAACACTTTTTTTCCTGCACCTGAAAACATGTACCCTGCAATGCGTAGAAGGAGAAGGAAAACAGGTTCCAGTACTGTCACATGTGACCACTGGCTAATACATTACATCTTGCAGGAAGAGCTTGCGAATGTTTGGTAGGGGACAAGTATGGAAACATCCCAGTTTTACCTCCAAATGCAAGGCTGTAAAAGGGCGGTCTTTAAAACATTGTCCCTTCTCAAAAGAGACAAGACAGTGTTCAAGACAAATGTGGAAGAAAGAAAACAGAGTGCATATTATCCTTTACTCGAAGGAACAGCTGTGTGTGGCGGGCGTCTATGGAATAACTTCTGGTGAGTGGAACACTGAGAGACAATAAAGGACTGCATGAACGTTGGCTTCGTGAGGGCCAAGCACCAAATTCAGAAAAGATAGACCGCATCACCTACAACACTGAGCTAGGACTATGATTCCTGAAGATTGAGGAGTCTTGAAGGCTATGTGTTGATTCCATAAGGAATGTGCGCTGGGCCATGCTCTTGATACAAATTGTGGTAACGTTGTTCTTTCATCCAACACGCAGCATGAAGCATCCTCTATGATGAGTGTGAACGCCGATGTAGGACTACGCCCTACGCTTTGTCACACAGTGAGAGCACTGTGTGACAAATGGGACTGTGAGCCAACAAGTTGTGAGCTAAGGAGAGATTTGTATGGGCAAAGGTCTTGAGAGGAAGCCAAGGAAGGAGCCATGCACTTGGTTCTGGTGGTGAAGCTCTTAAAGTAGTCAGTCTTTCAAAGACCATCTCATCTCTTCCCCTTTAGAACAGCTTTACAACCCTGTGTGCAAGAGGGTACAGGAAGAGTGTTCTTTCTTCCCGTCAGAGAAATAGATCCGTGGGTTGGGATACTCACACCTGAAGCCCCATGTTAGGCGTACAGAAAGGAAAAACTAACGCAGAAAGTGTTGTCCTAAGGGAGGCTCTCTAGTTGAACAATCGAGGTCAATATTCGCTGTTGGGCATGATCTTGAGCTAACAACGTGGTTCTGGTGGATTGGAACATCTCATGGTGTGTGTCTGTTTGTGTGTGTCGAGTCCTTAGGAGCGGCTGTACACTAAACTCTTAAGAAGCTGCACCGCTGAGCCACTATCCTTCCTTTGACATCTTGGAAGGTATCAATATTACCAGGGGAAGATTGAAGATGAGAGCATGTTCGTCAGGTCTGTGTTTGGTAGCTGGACAAGTATGGAAACGTCCCCGTTTTACCCTCCCAAAGCAGGGCTGTAGAAAGGCCGTCTTTCAACCACCGTCCCTTCTGCAAAAGATCGAGGCAAGACAGTGCTCAAGACAAATGTGGAAGAAAGCCAACAGAGAGCACGTTATCGTTTCCTCGAAGGAACGGCGGTGTGTGGCGGGCGTCTGTGGACTAACTTCTTTGGTGTGGAACACTGACTACATTAAAGGCCTGCATGGACGTTAGCTTCGTCAGGGCCCTGCACTAAACTCGGAGAAGCTAGACTGCTTCAACGCGGAACTAGCACCATGATTCCTGAAGATTGAGGAGTCTGGAAGGCTATGCGTTGATTCCCTCAGGAATGTGCGCTGGGCCATACTCTTGATGCAAACCGTGGTAACGTTGTTCTTTCATCCGACATGCAGCACGAAGCATCCTCTATGATGAGGGTGAACGCCGATGTAGGACTATGCCCTACCCTTCCCTGAGAGAGAGCACTGTGTGACAAATGGGACTGTGAGCCAACAAGTTGTGAGCTAAGGAGAGATGCGTTTGGGCAAAGGTCTTGAGAGGAAGCCAAGGAAGGAGCCATGCACTTGGTTCTGGTGGCGAAGCTCTTAAAGTAGTCAGTCTTTCAAAGACCATCTCATCTCTTCCCCTTTAGAACAGCTTTGCAACCCTGTGTGCAAGAGGGTACAGGAAGAGTGTTCTTTCTTCCCGTCAGAGAAATAGATCCATGGGTTGGGATACTCATACCTGAAGCCCCGTGTTAGGCGCACAGAAAGGAAAAACTAACGCACAAAGTGTTGTCCTAAGGGAGGCTCTCTAGTTGCACAATCGAGGTCAATATTCGCTGTTGGGCATGATTTTGAGCTAACAACGTGGTTGTGGTGGATTGGAACATCTCACGGTGTGTATGTGTCTGTTTAGGTGTGTCGAGTCCTTAGGAGTGGCTGTACACTGAACTCTTCAGCAGCTGCACCACAGAGCCACTGTCCTTCCTTTGACATCTTGGCAGCTAGCGATATTTCCAGGGGACGATTGAAGATGACAGCATGTTCCCCAGGTCTGTGCCGGTGAAACAAGGCGGGCAGATGGTTTCTTCCGGGCCACCTGCGGTTACAAGCATCCACTGTGTTACTCAGCAAAGCAGGAAAGCAATGCCACACCCCCTAACTGGCACAGAGAAATCTGTGCGCAATGGGCCTACCGGCACACCCCTTGCTAGCTCAAGAAGGATGCGTAGGAAAGGGAGTGATGAGAGGAAGTCAAAGGAAGAGCAACACCCATGCTCTACTCTAAAAGCAAGGCTGGAGAGAGGCGGTCTTTGGACGACCGGCTCTTGTGCTAAGGAATAGAAAGAAGAGCTTTCTCACTAGTGTGGGGAACCACGAGAAAAAGCGAGAGAAGCTTTCCTCGGAAAAGGGCTCTGCGCAGGGAGCTTGCCTGCACGGACAGCTAGGGTCGGATACATGGAAGGGCTTTCAGGAGACTGCGAGCTAGCCCTTGGTGGGTCCCACACCTACCAATGAGACACAGGCCTAGCTCAAAACAGCTTGGAGTGAACATGGAGGTTTTGAGGCATGAAGCGTCCTGAAGTACAGGTGTTGGATCCATCAAGAACATGCCATGCTGTTGAAAGAGATCACGGAGAGTGGTTCCACGGGTGGACCTCCTGCTTCATTGCAGTGGGCTCTGCCTTCTGTTCTCTGGCTGAAAGAAAAATGCGATGTTAACTCCCTAGCTGAGAGAGGGACTCCCGTGTGAACGGTGAAGGTGAAATAACATGTTGGGTGAGAAGGACTCTTTTGCAAGGGTACGGTGTGAGAAAGAGAAAGAACGAGCCACACAGTTCCGTCTTTTGCAAAGGATGGAAACGGCTTCCCAGCCAAGTGTTGGAGACGGCAGAGGCAAACGCTTAGCCTTCCTCGGGTGAAGAAGGCATTCAGAAGCCCATGGTCTCCCAAACACGTTGGTTCAGGAAGAACAAAGCATTCGGAAGTGCGTGCCTTCCATCAATGAAAGAGGAGTCCTAGGCCCATGCTGCAGAAGGACGTGGCATCCACTTGTGCTCTCAGCTAACACCTTTTTTCCTGCAGCTAGAAAAATGATTCCTGCCATGTGTGAAGGAGAAGGAAAACAGGTTCCACTGCTGTCACATGTGACCACAGGCTAATGCATTACGTCATGCGGGAAGTGCTTGCGAACGTTTGGTAGCCGGACAAGTACGGAAACGTCCCCGTTTTACCCTCCCAAAGCAGGGCTGTAGAAAGGCCGTCTTTCAACCACCGTCCCTTCTGCAAAAGATCGAGACAAGACAGTGCTCAAGATAAATGTGGAAGAAAGCCAACAGAGAGCACGTTATCCTTTCCTCGAAGGAACGGCTGTGTGTGGCGGGCGTCTGAGGACTAACTTCAGTGGTGTGGAACAGTGACAGACATTAAAGGCCTGCATGGACGTTAGCTTCGTGAGGGCCCTGCACTAAACTCGGAGAAGCTAGACCGCCTCAGCTACAACGCTGAGCTAGCGCCATGACTCCTGAAGATTGAGGAGTCTGGAAGGCTATGCATTGATTCCCTGAGGAATGTGCGCTGGGCCATGCTCTTGACACAAATTGTGGTAACGTTGTTCTTTCATCCGACATGCAGCATGAAGCATCCTCTATGATAAGGGTGAACGCCGATATAGGGCTATGCCCTACCCTTCCCGGGAGAGAGAACTGTGTGACAAATGGGACTGTCAACATGTTGTAAGCGAAAGAGGGATGCGTTTCTGCACTTGATGGAAAGCCATTACATTCCTTAGCAGAAGAGCTGGTAGTCGAAAGGCAGCATCAGTCCAGTTTGTGCTTTTAGAATAGAGCTTAGGTGTGGCTCTTCCTTTGGCTTCCTCTCATCACTCCCTTTCCTACTTATCCTTCTTGACCTAGCAAGGTGAGTTCTGGTTGGCCCATTGGTAAATGGGCCTACACAGATTTCTCTCTGCCAGTTAGGGGGTCTGGCATTGCCTTCCTGCTTTCCTAAGTAACGCAGAGGACCCTTCTAACCGCAGGTCGCCCGGAAGAAATCCTCTGCCCACCTAGTTTCACCAGCACAGAACTGGGGAACGGTCTCTCATTTTCAGTCTTCCCCTGTAAATATTGCTAGCTGCTGAGCTGTCAAAGGAAGGACAGTGGCTCTGCGGTGCACCTTCCTAAGAGGTCAGTGTACAGCCCCTCCTAAGGACTCGACACACACAAACGGACACATACACACCGTGAGATTTTCCAATTACCAGACCCACGTTGTTAGCTCAAAATCATGCCCAACAGCGAATATTGATCTCGATTGTGCAACTAGAGAGCGTCCCTTAGGACAGCACTTTGTGCGTTAGTTTTCCTTTCTGTACGCCTAACACGGGGCTTCAGCTGTGAGTATCCCAACCTACGGATCTATTTCTCTGACGGGAAGAAGGAGCACTCTTCATGTCCCCTCTTCCACACAGGGTTTTAAAGCTGTTCTAAAGAGGAGGAGATGAGATGGTCTTTGAAAGACTGACTACTTTAAGAGCTTCGCTCTTAGAACCAAGTGCATGGCTCCTTCCTTGGCTTCCTCTCAAGACCTTTGCCCAAACGCATCTCTCCTTAGCTCACAACTTGTTGGCTCACAGTCCCATTTGTCACACAGTGCTCTCTCTCAGGGGAGGGTAGGGCATGGTCCTACATCGGCGATCACCCTCATCAGAGAGGATGCTTCATGCTGCTTGTCGCATGAAAGAACAACGTTACCACAGTTTGTATCAAGAGCATGGCCCGGCGCACTTTCCTTATGGAATCAACGCATAGCCTTCAAGACTCCTCGATCTTCAGGAATCATGGCGCTAGCTCAGCCTTGTAGCTGAGGCGGACTAGCTTCTCCGAGTTTAGTGCAGGGTCGTCACGAAGCTCACGTCCATGCAGGCCTTTAATGTCTGTCAGTGTTCCACACCCCAGAAGTTAGTCCACAGACCCGACACATACAGCTGTTCCTTCGAGGAAAGGATAACGTGCTGTCCGTTGGCTTTCTTCCACATTTGTCTTGAGCACTGTCTTGTCTCGATC